>JAQFXW010005058.1:0-10648 GCA_034693945.1 Dendrobaena attemsi
GCCTATTTTATATTTTATATCAAATTGTTTGTTAGACTGCAGACATTTTCTAGTTAACTATTGCACTACATAAATAGCGTATGCGCAGTGCGAACGGTGCTGACATTTGTTTAGAGCAATTGAAAGACCGATAGTCGCTGATTGTTAATTATACGCATTCACAAATTATGGGCGTCGCCCATAATTTGTGAATGGACTCCAAAATAAATTAAGGATGCGTCCATGGACTCCAAAATAAATTACCGCGGCGTCCAAATACCGTGTGTCACATAATAAGAAAGGTCCAAAAAAAAATTCACGCTTGCGCGCGAATGTCCTCTTAGCTTCTTAACCAAACCCTAACTTCAATGCTTATCCCAATTTAAACGTAACGTATTTTTTATCAAGGAATGAAGAAACTGTGTGATTGATGACAAAAAATCATCAGATTTTTGGAAGATGAGTTGCGAAATTTTTCGACCCCCCCTTACTGAATTTCTAGATCCGCCGCTGTACATATATGCATTTCCTCAGTTTAATGTCGAAAGCAAGAAAACTGGAAAGAAATGGCTTCGATTATTCTTGGCAAGAAATATGGCGTTGTCAATAATTATAAGGAACCATTCAGCGTGCATTGGGCTATAACTGAAGTAAGATCCCGGTATTCAAAGAAGTCCTAAAGAATGAATTATTTCATGAAGGGGGTCGAAGAATTCCGGTTGAAAATATTTTCAGCGTTGATGAGACAGGAATTACAGTCAATTATAAGCCACAAAGAATTATTGGAAGTAAAGGAAAGGCAAGTGTTGTAGTGATTACAAGTGCGGAGAAAGGTAGTGCTGACTGCCATGTGTTGTGTATCAGCTGCATGGAGTCTATTGTCCAGTCACGATATTTCCTCGCAAAATATTCAAGCCAGATCTTCTTGACAGAGGTCGTATTGGTGCAGGCGGAGGGGCAAACCCAAGCGGTTGGATTAATGACTATTTACTTAGTGGTTCGAGCATTTTCTGCACTTTTTTCAACCACAGTATAGAACGATGCCAAGAAACAAGGAAACACGAAGATGGTGGAGAAAATGATGCAACTCCGTGTCATACAACGAGTCAGGTGTTGAATGGTCACAGTGTCCGATATGCAAGAAGTGGCTTTGTGATACGTATTAAGCTGATGCTTGAAAGGAACTTTCCGCTGTGGCACATGTTGATTTTGAACTGTTGAACTAGTACTCACAGTTTACTTTCCTATTGGAAATTGTTGTTGTTACTTCAATAGGACCTAAGTAGCCTACCTCACTTAAGTTGGTATTCAATATTAACTTATTCACTCCAGTTGTTGATATAATACACTTAAACACAAGCATTGCTTCATTTTTATGTTGCTTATTTTATCTCCAAAATTATTTGTTTGAGAACAGCCAGAATAAACTAATGCAGACTAGATAAATCAAAATATCATGGCTGTTAGCATACCTAATGTGGGCACCCGGTGCTCAAATTAGGGCACCATGTCCCAAAATGGGCACTTTGGAGGGGTATCATTTTTTCAGTATAAATACAATTATTTCACAATCTACTGTATAATATTCAACATATTTTCATTCCTTAATATCGAACTTATCCAAATAACACTAAACAAGAACTATGCATGTCAAAATTAACATTACATGAGCATTTTATCCTTAAGGTGCCCAAATATGGGTACCTTACCCTAATTAGTGTAAAGGTTCAGCTTAGCGTTATTTATTATTTAGGCGTAAAATAAACATTGAAGTAAGAGATTAAAATGTGGAAATTAAACAGAAGAGGGATATGAAATGAAGTTGTCTATGATTAAACTAGAAGATGGATGAAGGATGAAAACATCTTTAGCGAAGCCGAAGCGGGATTAAAGATTACATGTATTTACGCTAAAACGATTAAAATCGAACATTACTGATGCACGGTGTTGTTTATAAAATGGAAGCGGAATGAAAATTGAAAAAATGATATGGAAATAAGAAGCAGGATGACCTATGATCCACATGAAAATGTTGATTTTTAAATAAGAAGTAGGGATATAGGTTTAAAATTATACGATGATCGGACAGCTGTAAGCCTCCCCAGTTGCTGGGGGAATAGGGGGAACTGATGTCCTCTGGCTAAGGGCCGGGGGCGCATAATAGGGGAAATGTAAGCGAATTTTTCCGGAATTGGCATCAATTTGCTAATTTTTGCTCAATTTTGCCGATAAAAGGGGCGCATATTTCGAAAATAGAAGTGATGACTAAAAAAGAAGGTCGTCAGTTTTTTTGGAAGATAGGGGGCGCAAATTTCGGGATGGTCCCCGGGCGCAAAAGACCCTAGCTACGCCACTGGGCCTACAGTAGGCCTACGTTACCGATATTTAATGCACGTCAAGTAATTATGGTTGCGTCTGCTCGCGTGCATTTATTTCATAAGGTCAACCTCCAACGTGTGGCTGTTCTGCGAATTCAACCAAACGCAACATGACCTGTAGCCTCACATACGCCGACGTCACTGTTGAACCAATAAATGCAATGATAACCTGGACTCGAAATGGAGTTGTCAACTCAACGAGTACTCCGACGAGGGTCTTACAAATACCGTACTACGTGTCGACATCGTCCCTCATAGTCAGCGTCAACGATTCAGCAACGTATCAATGCAACGTTACATTTACGGCATCAACCAACGCTCAGTTCACTTACACCGCAAAGAATGCACCTGCTTTCTCCGCAACGTGCTCTACTTCATGTAAGTGAAATGCAACTAACAGCCTCGATATATTAAGGTTCCACGACAAAATGGTTCACAGACAAATCGTTCACAGACATTTGGTTCACTACGCAGTATCGTGTACTAAGTAGATAGGCCTATACAATGAAAATCTAAATTAAAATCGAAGTGGGATGAACGATAAGAAACACATCTACCATTGGAAGATGGATTTACGATGAAAATCTAAACTCGAAGTTGGATGACATTAATACCATATGCAAATGAAGAGATGGTCTTAAAATGTAAATACTACTAGAAGTGGGATTAAATTTGATAAAAAGAACTACAACTGGCAGCTGGAAATACGATAAAAATTTGAATTAAACTCGAAGCGGGAAAACAGATGAAAATATAACTACGATAGGAAGCTGGATATAAGAGTGAACCATTTGTCTGTGAACGATTTGTCTGTGAACCATTTGTCGTGACACCAAATTAAACCTCTACACTGATCGGTCAACCTCTTTTTTTAAATATGCAAGACATTTCATATTATTGTAAAACAAATATTGACGCTTTATGATTTTCATCTACTCTATAATAGTTCTTTAGTCCTTTGAGGCCTATAAACAGTTATTGAGAAGGACTTGGTTTTAGAGATCACACTCCTGGGCGGAGTTTTTTTTTGCACTGACTATGAGGGACGATGTTGAACCATAATTATGTCGTGAACTATTAATTTTGTCGTGGACCATTTCTCTGTGAACCTCTTATCGTGACCCCATGACATTGTAAGCATGCACACCTAATTTTTCGATTCGTAGTGCATCTGAATGATCTGAGACGTCTGTTTAATTTTCTATTTAGTGTGCGGATCAATTTCAACAACCGAGAGGCTTTCCACGACAGGTAGGCCTATAGGCCAACACAGTTACTTGTAATAAGTCCCTGAAGACACTGCAAGACATTTCAGCTTCCTTAACTTAAAGTAATTCAAAGTAATCTGTATTTCGTCATTCGTATACTATCTTTAATCGTAATCGTAATCGTAAACTCAACACTTCTAAAGCGCTCTGTAAAGCTAAGCGCTGGGCACCAGCTAATTCACGAGCGCTGCGTAAAGTCAAGAGGGTAGTCAATGAGAAAAGTCAGTGGTGGTCCGAGGTCGAGTTCCAGGAGGTCAGGGCAGAGGGAAGAGCAGCTGTTAAGGCGGGTAGCACGAGGGTTATAAGGGGAGAGCCAGTGGAAGCAGGGTATGACAATTGGAAGAGGTGAAGCTTCAGTTTAGAACGGAAAGTATTAGGGTTGACAGATAGGGGAGACTGAATCAGGAGAAGTTGGGTGCCTGAGAGGGATGAGACAGGATCAGAAAATTTGCGGAGTTCAGGAGGAAGGTCATTCCAAAGACGAGGTGCAGCATGTGAAATGGCTCGTTTGGAGAATTTGAGATGGCTAGTCACAGGTGGGCGAGAGAAAGTGAGACAGGAGGAAGACCGGCATTGCGCTATGGTTTTTGATGATTATAATGCGTATGTATGCATAATTTCTGTACTGCCTCCTATACATTATACAATCCACCACTATTTGGAGGCGGTCCCGACTACATCCCGCAGGTGTGTCGGAGTATACACGCCGAAACGCCTTCAGCCTTCAACTGAAATATGCAACCGAGATCAAAATTACTCAACCCTTCACTACTGGTCTATCAACCGCAACTAGCCTACCACATGTGCGCAGAAAAATACAAATAAGCCAACTACCGTTGACACTCATTTTGTTTCTTTTGTCGTGAGCTAGCCTATAGTATGTCCTGCACCACTTTGTAAGCTATTCTTTAGACAGACAGTGCTCCGCGTTGCTACCCGGAACAATAAACACTGAATAAAACTCGTTTTCGTCCTAATATGGTGTCATAGTTTAATCAATTTATAACAATTAATTGGTCAAATACTCCAAATACCTCTTGAACATGGTGCATTGATAAAAGGGTCAAATACTAATGCTGCCAGATTTGGAATAAGCTTACTCATAAATTTATGGCCATGATGACATTCAAAGGAATCAGATTGGCCATAAGACCGTTTAGAGAATATGTAGCATTAAGTTGGCAAGGGTTCCTGTTCATTTATATATTTATTCACACATTTCTATACCGCCCCTTCAAGTTTCCTACTACTCAGAGGCGGTCCCGACTACAGCCCGAAGGTGTGCGGAGTTTACACACCGAAGTGCAAGGAGCAATTGTCAGTGAAGGACTTGCTCAAGGTCTTTAAGCAGTGGGCGGGATTCGAACCTGCAACCCTTTGGTTGCAAGGCGGCGACATTCACCACTACACTACCGCGCACCACAGGACCATAAGACCGTTTAGAGAATACGTAGCATTAAGTTGGCAATGGTTCCTATATTCATAACCTTCACTAAAACGAGATGATCAGGCAGCGAGTAAAACTAAAAACATTTAAGAAGTATTCAATTGCGTAGCCCTATTTTAAATTGAGTGGGACTTGGAAGTTGTTTAATTTTTTCAGACAAAAGTGAATGACTTCCAACTTTGTAACTAGTCCTACCCCAGAGGCGTAACCAGAAACGTTTTTCAGGGGGAGTTAGACATTTTTGCTATGCAAATCGCCAAAAGGGTTAGGAGGGTTAGGGTTAGTTAGGGTGAGGGTTAGGATTTCTGGGGGGGTGTACATACACAAAATTACAAAAAACATAGAAACAAATAATTTCGGAGGGAGGTTTGAACCCGCAACCCACCCTCCCTAAATACGTCCCTGATTCATACGTTGACAGTATTCGGGCTATGTGCCTAAATCAGAATGTAGGCCTACACGCTTTCTATTGTAGCTGTCACCATTTTCATGCCCTCGACCTTGCTCAACAGCATTACATGTACATCAACTCTGTCTACCGTTTGAAAGGCAGTTGCATTGAGAAGAAGTAAATTATTGCCTAGGCATTCACAGACATCTGCTACATTCAGACATATAGATCTTGGGCCTATAATTGCAAGCAAGCAGGAAGTACTGAATAGATCATTTGGAAACTGAATTGAATATTGGACAAGACGGCAAGAAAGGCTGAAACCTCTGAATTAATCTTCATAGTCATTCTTCTGAGTGGATTCTTTCGACCACAATCTCGAAAGACTATTATAGGCTGTTATGTAGACAACATGCAGATTTATTCATTCATTGATTAATTCTGGACTTGTATATGGCATCCCTTCAAGAAACTAATCGTAAGCGCTTCCAGCCCAGCCACGACCGAAATAGCAAGTCTTAAGAGATTTAAATGCTATATGAATTCTCTCCTAAATATTATATTATATGTGGCAGACATATTAGCAAAAAACTAATAAATGATCTATAAACCATCGAAAAACAGCTGGTGACGTCACTAAAAGTTGTGCATGAATATTTTACAAATTTGTTCAGTGTACAGTGGAGAAACAACAACTCGGCTAAAATCTACCACTAAGCCACTTACATCAACTCGGCAAATGTCTACAGCTCTTCCAAGTACATCTACTCGGTCATTGTTTACTACACAGCCATCTACATCAACTCGACGAATGTCTACGGCTCCTCCAAGTACGTCTACTCGGTCAATTTCTACCACTCAGCCATCTACATCAACTCGGCAAATGTCTACGGCTGCTCCAAGTACGTCTACTCGGTCAATATCTACAACTCAACAACTTACAACAACTATTAGACCGATATCAACGACTACAACACTTCCAACGACGACGACATCGACAACTACGACAATAGAGTTTTCGATACCAGGTATTGGATTTAACATAGCAACAGCCAAACTTGTCCAGAGTACACAATTGACACTAGTCCAATAAATTTGAATAAATTGAGCCAATACTAGTTCTAAGTTAGGCCTAGATTTCTGATATATGTATGTTGAGTCATACTTATCATAAATCCAGTTTCCATTTTATCACAGCACAGAGGGGCACATCATAACGAGTTGGTTATTCGTCCTCAAGAAAAACAAAGACACCATATGTTTTTGTGTAAATTCTTGTACATGTGTGTCATCTATTCTACTGGACAGGCCACCAAGCCACTCACTCGGCCATCTTGTTGTCGAAACATCTCCGACAGAAACTTAATGGGAATTTGAGCTACATTGTCCAGAATGCAATGTCTCGTTACTGTTCATGGGTTGAAGGTGAATGTTTTGTTAATTTAGGTTGGAATGCAAATGGTTCCCTTACCCTGAAGCCAACAAATACAGCCGATGTGGCTGGATCGAGTAACATGACGTTGAAATGTGCTTCCATATATGGAACAAATGCCATCAGTTGGTCATTCAATCCTTTGGGTTCTTTGAACAATGAACCAATTGAGATTTCAAATGGATACCAATTACTTACTTCCAATCAACAACAATTATATGGACTCCGTGCAACCATTAATTCATCGATACTCATCATTCTTCAATTGTCGATTCTAACAGAGGGAACTTACAGTTGCTACGACGGTCTCGAATCTGCCTCCGCTCTCCTACTAGCCATTCGTATGTCATGTTTCCTTCTTATTGTATTCTTAATTGATTATGAGAGGATGCAAATTAGTTCAAATAGGCACTTTGATAAATGTTATCCTACATTGTTGAACTCCTGGAAGAACATAAGGCTTGGATTGGTGTATCATTATAATGGGCTAATAAGGTCGCAGCAAAGAGGTTAGTAATACGAAAGAAAACTTTATTAATACCTGATTGTGGTTGCTTTTTAACATTCTTGCCAACAGGAAGGTCCATGTGGTGCCTAAAAATTCCCTTGTCTAAAAGGTAGTAAACTCATGATATATCTGCTGATTTCTTTTTAAAATGGGATAGGTCTATAATATTCTTGCCTTAAATTAAGTTTCATTTTAATTTTAGGCTTGGATAACAAAATTAACGAGTATTGATTAATTTGTTGTGCTTCATTAAAAATCATGGCCAGATATCGATTTCAAGAGTTCTTTGATTAAGTTTGCATTAAAAACCTTCTTTTATTTTTACATGAACTTTTTTAAACTAGCTCTTTCGATCTCAGTGGAGCCATTGTTCGGTCCAATTGCTGGTGGAACGAGCATCTCAATAACTGTTGACTCTGCCACAATTGCTCATATATCGAAATATGTACAAGAAGTCAAGAGTGTCAGAAATGTCTACATTGGATATGATCTAACTGCAACATTCGTGTCGTTATTACTTGACAAGAGGTTAGACGATTACTTCCAAAGGACATAACGAGAAACAAGCCTTGTTATTAAGAAGTATTATACCTATAGAATTATTGCTTGAAGGGAAAAAATCGATTTCATTTTCTAAAGCGGACAACATTGCTCATTGCAAGGCGTAGTTATTGTCGCGTTTGTTCAATTTTATTGGCTCTGATGAAATAACTATCTGATTTGACGCAATCTTAAATATTGCGATTTTTCGATGGTATAAAATGGTTAAATTGTATTTGAGCGTTTTAAACGACCATGTATTACGAGCTATTGTATTTTAGCGTTTTAAACTCTTTCACGTCACATCACCCAAGTAAGGAGGGGGATGAAGGAATAAAATGTTCGGTACTATTCAAACAAGAAGAAGTATGAGTGATGAAAATGTACATAATATTAAATAAAAAGTGGGATGAGAGATAGAAATGTACATTATATTAAATAGGGAGTGGGATGAGAGATGAAAATGTTAATGATATTTAACTGGAAGAAGGATGGTTACGAAAAATTCAATGATACAAATCGCTATAGTTTAAAACGCTATTTCATAACATGGGAGTTTAAAACGCTCAAATACGATTTAACCGAACATGATTATACTGAAAGGAAAGTGGGATCCTGACGAAAATGTTGATTTTAATTTTTAACAGAAGAAGTTGGAATCCACACATGAGTAATAATTATTATATGGACAGTATTAAAAGCACACGCATTGTTAACACAGAGGGTAATAAACCAACCTAAACTACAAGATAACCAAATCTGATTTGCGTAACGTAAATTTTAGTACGTTTCTTGCTTATCATAAAGAAACCAAAAGTAAATAAAACAAAATCACAAAATGTGTTGAACGCCTCAATCAATGGCCATATTAATGTATAACCTCGGACCATTAATTTAGTTTCGCAGCAATTTATATTCGTAATGATCCCAAAATAAATTAAATATTTTATTAATTATTGCACGATAATTTAATTACAAACTTAATGCTAATAAAATTGGTTCATTTGTTAAACTCATTATGTCGTAAATTAGTAATTTTCAGAAAGGAAACTAAATTTTAAAAATTGAAACTCCGCAGCTTGCAGAGCATTGTGGGATACGAGTTAAGAAGCGTTTAATTTCTGTTCCATTATTATTTATTCAACTTGTCAGGATGTTAAATTTAATTAATTTTAATTAATAATTGATTTAATCGTTTCCATGATACACGAGACGTGAGCTGAGGCGGTCTCAGCTCATCCGTGGCTTCCAGGGAACCTGCAGCTATCATGGATAATGGCAGAAAGCTCGATTCACATACTAGCAGAATAGGTGCAAAATTTAGATAAATATTAATACGTGTCTTTAATATTTTAAATATGAAATATTTGTAACTGGAGTTAGGTCGACTTACTAGAACATCTCTCATTTTGCTTCGTAAGAAAGCGATCACGGGTAATACCATTGGCTAAAAGAAGTGATTAATTGCAAGAGGGCGATAATAGGTCAACCTGAGTGGTGTGTTTGTAATCATATTTTAGTGATAAATAGAAGCTGTATATCGCAAAGTTTAGTTTCATTTCTTGAATATCTGCGAGGTTTGAACCTTAAATTTTGTTAGGTAATAGATCTGAAATCGTTTTGAATTGGCAACTGAACCCTTAGGCGTGTTGAAATAGGACAATGAAAGTTGATTGTGTTTTGGAGGCCCAGCAAACATGCTCTGGTGTCAGCGCTCGTGAATCAGCAGGTGCCCTGAATATAGCTTTAGATGAGTGCTTTAGAAATGTAGAGCTGATGTGTATAAGATTTTCTGTTGCTCTTTAGATGATGGATGATTGAGACTTGACACCATCTCAGCTGTTTTGTCTCTTTACAGGAGCGTACGCGCATCATATCTGATGTTAATATTATGTGATTAATTATTATTATTACAATTATAATTATTATTAGTAGTAATGGTAGTCTCTAAACCATCAAAACAAACGCAATAATAGCTAGGATATAGGCTAATTATGCAATTTATATGTCCCGGAGATGCAAATGTAATTTCAACAGATATTCTCTGGAACAGGTAAGACTTCTCCACGGGATCATGGGTTGCATCTGTGATCCGCTTTCCCAACGCTCTCATTATTATTAACGCTTTATATTATTAATTTACTGTTGTTTTAGGTATGAATGGAATTGGTTCGAGTGGCTCTGACCTCAGTCGACACGGTCTCCAAAATGATCTTGCAGATCCAAAAAGACATCGTAACTATCGGCTTATTATTGATCCGGTGCTTAAGCAAGGACCGAAGAAAGTTTACAGCTATGATGGTGTCGTACTTGGGGTGAGTTTCTCTGCACCACATTTTGCTAATTTATCACGTATTCATTCATGCAATCAATCAATCACAGAAATTTTCATAGCACCCCTTCAGATCTCTACTCGGAGTTGCTCCCGACCCAAATCATTAAGTCAGGTCTTAGGAAGACCATAAAATTGGTCCGTGGAATCATGGGAGTGGAGCGCAGGAGGGACGCCCTCCAGACAGATTGACTTCTCTTTGCTGCATAGTGTTAGTACTTGCGAAAGGGAAAAGAAAATCACAATTGGTAGCCTAGCATAACGAATGAAAATGGTAAGGAGTTCACGTAAGTATAATCAATTAACACGCTCCACTCACTCATCATCCTGTCTCACCCTTTCCCGGCCCCCGATCACCAGCAACCTCAAGTTC
>JAQFXW010005059.1:0-10647 GCA_034693945.1 Dendrobaena attemsi
TTTCTTCCTCTTCCTCCTCCTCTTCGTCCTCATCCTTCTTCTGCTTTGGCTTTTTGTCCTTATCTTCTTCCTCCTCTTCTTCTTCATCATCCTCCTTATGTTTTGGCTTTTTATCTTTATCATCCTCTTCCTCCTCCTCTTCATCCTCATCCATCTTATGTTTTGGCTTTTTGTCCTTATCTTCCTCTTCCTCCTCTTCTTCTTCCTCATCCTTCTTATGCTTTGGATTTGTGTCCTTATCTTCCTCTTCTTCCTCCTCTTCGTCCTCATTCCCATGCTCTGACTTTTTGTCCTTTGTATTTTCCTCCTCTTCATCTTCGTCCCTATCTTCTTTGTCTCTATCTTCATCTTCATTGTTCTCCTCTTCTCCCTTTCCGTTACCATTCTCCTCTTCCTCATCATTATTTGGCACCATCCCCTTCTCGCCCAAATCTGTCCTCAGGCTATCAACCGCCTGAGTTAATTCTTCCAGCTGGAAAAAATCAGGGGATACAAAATATCTTCACATGTCACTGCATTAAATTCATTCATTATTAGTATAATTTATCACTAACTTCTATTGTGCCGTTGTCTAAGGACCAAGGCAAGAAGTGAGGCGAAATACAATCCATAATTAGGTCAATGACATTCATTGAAAGATTTTTATAAAGCTTCTTCTGTGATGAATTTATCTGGCAAGAGTGTCGATGTTCATTGTACATCGTATCTCGATAAAAAGAAGCACAAGTGTCATTACGTGGTCAAAACTTTACGCATTAATTTTTATCTGAAATTTTATAGAAAAACAAGGGTAGCCATATTACCACGAAATTCTAACCCTATTTGGAAATATTGGTGAGTTTGTCCAGTTTACGAATATTTAAAATGCAGTACTGAAAAACGAAACATTCCAACGTAGCAGATCCATAAGGAAGTGAAGTTCAGCTACAGTTGTCGTTTACTTTGGTTTAAACAACAAAGAAGCATTTCGTTTACAGAAAATTAAAGAATTGAGGCAAGAAAAGAGTTATGGAGTGAAAGGCTTCTGAATGAATGTTCGAACAGAAGTGTGTGTCTGTTGTTTTTGAATGAACTGCTGATTTGTTGAAGAAGATCGATGAAACTGGAAGAGTGGCCAACATATGAGGGTGCGTTTGATTGCAGACTGGAAGCTGTTTGACTACGTGATCATCATTGACCTGGTAATCTAACAGTGGCATCCACGTCCACGGTCGTGTGTCCGCAAACAAGGAGGACATTTTGAACACCAGCCGTAGCTGAACTGAACTTCCTTATAGCTAGCTCTTACATGTTGGAAAGTTCGTTTTTCAGTACTGCATTTTAAACTTAACAAACTCGCCAATATCTCTAAAATAACGTTAGGATTTCGTGGTAATATGGCTACTGTTGTTCATAAAATTTCAGACAAATGCTAAAAGTTCTGATCGAGTTATAACACTTTTTCTAGGGGTCTACTTTTCATCAGGACACAGTGTAATTATTGAAGCCCAGAATCAAGTCAAATGCTTCCAACAGTGCTGGCAGCACTAGCCTGCATGCCAGAACCTCTATCATGAGAGCATTGTTGCAGGTGACATAATCGCTTGCACTCTGCACCCTCGTTAGCCCATGAGCCAACAATTTAAAACTTTGCAGTTTGCACCCTTACTAAAAATTGGATGCCCATGCATGAACCACAATTACCAAAATATACTCTAAAATCTCTGGAATCAGTATATGCAATTCAGTTTAACTGTAAACTATGAATTTTTCAATGCATTTTGATACATCAAGACATTCACATTACACAACTGACTTCTAAATAAATCTGCCAAAAATGAAAGCTCCTCCAACCCATCTAAAACAAACATTTTAACTTTTCCACGGCAACTATATCAAACAGTATGTATTTGTCAACAACCTGAAACGACGATGGAGAACATTTACCCATGTCTACTGCTTCACGGTGGTTGGCATCCGGAATGGATGATAATAAGGATTGATATCTACTATACACCATTTAAACTATTATTGTCTCTTGAAAAATTGGAAGGTTTGAATATTCCGCTAAGCTACTTACTTATTTATGAACTCTTAAATTTCAGCCATTTTGTGACACAACTACTCACTTGTTCCTCTTCCTTGTCCATCCTGTCACCCAGCACCGATTTGACCGACTCCATAGCTTCCGTTAACTTACTGATTTCAAATTGAAGCTAAATATAAAGAACAAGAAATCGTAAAGAATAAATCATCCACAGAATAAACTGACACATCTAATTCTTACTCAATTACTCATTGATTTAGTTGCAAATTCTACAACTACGGATACATGTACAGCATTTGGTATTTACAAAACTTTGACTAACGATCTATGACCATTTAGACAAATGTTGCATGGCAGAAATTGTCAATGATAAAATTACTGTAATGATAAATTTACTGTTGTGGCAAATTATTGTCATGGTAGAATTACGGCCATGATAGTTGTTATTGTCATGGTAAAATTACTATCATGATAAAATTACTGCCATGGTAGAATTTTTACGGTCATGGTAGAATCTTTACTGCCATGGTAAAATTATGGTCGTGCTACAGCAATTGATAGAATTGTCAGTAGTTATTGGTAGAATCGGTGGTAGAGTTACTATACAGGTTTCAACATTATTCCTGCTGTAGTCCTACCTCGCTCAGTTTACTTGAAAACTTTTGACTTTCCTCTAAACTTGTACTCGAGATTTGTTCTCGAAGATCTGCTACTGCTTCATCTCTACAGAACAATTAAGAAAAATATTACAAATTAAAACATAAATAATGAACCCCCTTTAGCTAGCCCTGAGGCTTTTAATGGGTATGAATGAAGTGTTAGCGACTTCATTTTTCTACGCCTCAGCATATGAGGGCGGTGGCCAGTCCTCTCCCTAATCATCTCATTATTAGCCACCGACCGTGTAGGTCTCATCATAGCTGAGTCGCCTAGGGGGTGCTCGTGGAACAGAAATCGCAATCCAAAGTTCTGCCCCGGCAGGGATTGAACCCTGACCTCTCGATCAGCGGTCCAGTGCGCTTACCACTGTACTATCTATAACAATCAATAAAATGATTAATCATATGTAATACATAATTACATATGGTATTATTTAATATGACACTACAAGAATGCAGCAACTGACTGAGGACAGATTGGCTAGCACGGTGAAATCAGAAGAGTCCAATGATCTCTATGTCGATGATCAATAAATCAATATGGAGTGATTTGTTAGGACATCAATCTCTCTCTCTCTAGTCCAGAAATTTCGCTGATCAATCTAATCTAATAACCGCAATCACCTTTGTCGCGCTTCCTCGGCCATCTGGCTTCGAATTTCTTCGATGTATTGGTTACGAGGATCGTTCACAGCCGCCTCGATAAATCAATCAAACAAACAAACCATCTTCCTAATCAGCAGCACTTTTATATACAAATAAATTACACACAAACACATAGGCATCCATCGCCGCCCTTCACTCTGCTCGGCTGCCCAGGGGAACTTCTTGTACCATCAGGAAATGCAGAGGTCACTGGCCCATGACCTGGAATGGGTTCCTCGTGTGACTCTGCCTTCTTGCCTGTCTTTTCCTCTCTCGTCTTAAGACTGTCTTATTTGACCATGGTTGGACTGCGAGTACTTCTGAGCAGGCAGACTTGAAGAAGCGCTATATAAATTCACTGTAATAATAATAATAATAACATACAGATAGGCATGCACACACACAGTCACACATAAGCATACTTCTACTTGTTCCTCGCATGTGATCGGTCACGGTCCAATCCGAAGCTTTGCCTCTGTCTTCTTCTGGAACTGAACCTACTCCCCCTCTCCCCCTCTGCATTTTGCCGGTGTCTGAAGACTATGCCTGCCGATTGGCAGAACTTCCATCTGATTGGGTCAGGTTAAGGTTGACGTTACTCTAAGAGGCACTTTATAGGTTGAAGCTTACATTTACAATTGCAATATTTCCCCAAACATTCGGAAAGCGACTTTCTCTACCCCGTAATGTTTAACCCCACACCTTTTACTAAAGCAGAAGGCCTACCTCACATAGCAAACTTCCTAGCTATATGTTATATGTGGACTTCCTTTTCCTATTAAAACAGTATCTTGTTAGCGTCAATATTACCATTTGCATCTATTCCTGAAATTAGTAATCATTATTGAACTATGAACGTTTAATCAATAAATTGACAATGATTAACGCATATGCAATTATGCATATGAACTGTCATATTCAAGTTTTCTTTGACATAACTCTTGAAAGTGCATTATGCTTTGAGGCAATTGACTTCTTCTTTTAAAATATGGCTTCTTAAAAACCGATATAAAAAATGACTTCCTCTTCTTACAAAAATGATTTCTTCACTAGCATGCTGTAGGCTGCATTGACAGGACAAACCAAAGGTATTTGTAACAGTTGGTGAAACATGTAACATTTCTTACCAGTAGTGAACTTAGTCTTCTGTCCAGATCAGCTATAGTTCTCATCTGTTCATCCTGCACACATCTCAACTCCTCCAATAAGTCTGACTTTGCCTGAAATTTAAACACAGTTTCATTTTTCGTCATTGGGCAGTTTAGACTACTGGGGCGCAGTAGTGTAGTGCTGAAGGTCGCTGCCTTGCAACCGAAAGGTAGCAGGTTCGAATCCCACCCGCCGCGTAAGGACATTGAGCAAGTTCTTCACTCACAATTGCTCATTGCGCTTCAACGTGTAAACTCCGACACACCTCCGGGCTGTAGCCGGGACCGCCTCCGAGTAGTAGGAGACTTCAAGAGGCGGTATAGAAATGTGTGAATGAATAAATAAATGTGCAGCTATGCGCAATTGCACACAGTATCGTGGCTAGAAAATGTCGCAGCACATTTTGAAAGCGGCAATCACGGACACACAGACAGATAAAAAGAAACACATATGCAATATGTACCACACTTAAATGTACAATTGTCAAATATACCATATATAGCATCACTTTAGTAGGACATGGTGGCGCATTGGGATAGTCACCGCCTTGCATCCGAAGGTCTCAGGTTAGATTCGGACCCAAGTCACATGTAAAGACCTTGAGCTAAGGTCCTTCATTCACAACTGCTCGTTGCGCTTCGGCGTCTAAACTTCGATACACCTCCAGGCTGTAGTCGGGACCACCTCTGAATAGTAATGCGCTTGAAGGGACAGCATAGAAATGTATGGATAAATAATTAAATAAACGATTAAAATGTATGTGAGCACATAAAAGACATACATCGCACACAAATACATGCTGACAAATAAACATAATTTCTGGTATGTAAGCATGCATTGCCTATATAAATGCTTCGTCACTAAGAAATTATGTCTGGACATTGACCAAATGTTCAATTTGTGCATCTCCAGTTCAAATCCCAAAAGAAGTTATTGTCGCATTCTATAAACGACAAATTATATGTTTGGATGAAATTTTCGACCTCATTCAACCCCGAAATTATTTCCTGGCTACGGTAAGATTACAGGGCAGAGGACAGAGAGATCAGATGACGGATTGAGAGGGTTTAATTGATGTTGAGAAATCTAGAACGGTATTGCATTGTTCCAGAGTAATTAAACAGCCAGCGCCTCTCATAATACTACGAACTAATACAGAAGGATTCCTGTTGTGGTGGATCTTCAGTTGGGAGCGGATGGCATGAGGAGCGATACATAGACCTGTACAAATCATCGGTAGTACCTGAGATTGATTAGCAACGCCTGCCATGTTGTCTTGCATAATCTTCACCGTTGCAAGTAGCTTCTCTTCTAAGTTAATGATCTTTGACATCAGCGTGCTTTCCATTAACTTCCTACGACCAGATGCAACAACAAATGTATTGACAAAACGACAGACTACGAGGATTTGAGAAAAGAACAGGCCATACATATACCCATTTGCGATTGCACATGTATATTACGTACGTTTGTACGCATCTGTGTGTCTACCGTAATTGTACTTTTACTGATCGCTAACTAATGGCACCTACGATTCACAATTCTCTGCAACTTTGCAAGCGTTAACAATGTTGGTAACAATAGTCATAGCAATTGTAATAACCATAACAATAAAAGTGATTTGAGACTACTGTTACTTAAAGCTCATGGACAAAACAAATTGCAGATCACATAGGGCCGGATATTTCAATCTTTTCCTCATGTCATTAGAATGATATGCAATGTATTAGTCCTTGGCCTTCGTTCGCTACTTCTTGTCAATCCACTGCAGTTCTATAAATCACTTTAAGTCTTTCTATTTTGGTCGTGGCTGGGCTGGGAGCGCCTCTGAGTAGTTTCATGAAGAGGCACTATATAAATGTCCAGAATGAATGAATTATGAGACACTATTAATATTAAGGTTTCTAAGACAAAGAACATGGACAAATTTACATAAATATCATCGCTGGAGGAAGAGAGGAGATAAAGAAGAAAGTTAGTCAAGAGAAAAGACGTAACGGAGATGAAACCTTGACTGGATCTCGGCTGCAAACAGTCTGTCCTGCTGTCTTTTCGACTCTTCGAGTTGTTGCTCCACGAGAGTCAGAGCGTCGTTCAACTTGTGCAGCGTTTCGTTCATCTTCCGCTTTTCAATCTGCAATCAGACAAACAAACCAAATAGATATTTCAACTCTGTAACACAAAATTTGTCTATAACTGCATTAGCAAGCAGTAATCAAAAGCTGCATTGATCCTGGCAGCGCAGTTAACATGAAGCTTTTTATTCGATCTTCATATTTTTTAATAACAGAAATGAAAAATCTAGTTTATTACTAGAGTTTTATTTTTAAAAATGCATTAAATCCTAAACGTCTATCATTTTCTATCCTCAGTTCATTTTTATTTTAGATTATTCCCAAACTTTACTTGTCTGTAAAAATACTGCATTCTGTAGAATGTTCAATGATATTAAACGAATATGATGATGATGATGATGAGAAGAAGAGTCAATTGAACTAGCCCTGAGGCAGACAAACAGTCATGAGTATGAAGTATTAGCGACTTCATTTTCATAGCCTTGGTATATGAGAGCGAGTGGTGAGTACTCATGTTCCTACTGACCTTGCATAATATACCAGAATATACTGAAACGTGAAGTTACTCCGATATAGTAGCTAAGTAGACGTGAACATAATTATGATAGTTTATACCAATTACTTATCATAATAATTATTATACGTGGACTCGATAGGTTCACCTCAGCTTCCTTTCCCTTACAATAACAATACAGGGCATCTGAACACCAGTTTTCAAGCCTTGTTAAAGAAAGCTTTCCTTATCGAGACTAACGAAGCACGTTGATACCGACATGCTGGTCTTCTTCCTTACCATATGAACTTCCCTCATCTGCTCCAAATCTTCATTCACTGTCTTCCTGAGCATCTCCAAATGTGAGCCAAACTCATCTCTCAGAAGTCGAGTAGATCTCTCTCTTGCCTCTGCTTCACTGGACAATGCCTTCAGTAACAAGATGACGAGAAGAACACTTCAGTAAACGAATGACAAGAAGTAATCTTTATGTGAGTAATGCTTAGTAAATAAGTAAGTAAGTAATTTACTTGCCACCAATAAAGCAATGCCAAAAAATTAAGAACATTTATAATACTGACTAAGTGTCGGATACCAGTTAAGTTTCACAGGATTCATCTCAGCAGTCAGTCGCTGTCAACCCGTGACAACATGTTCGTAATTCACAAGAACCAAGACATGCATATAAGTAACAAAAGGAAGCAGTGTCAGTAGAAATGTTGCAATATCGACACTGGAAGGCAGGCAATATCAGATCGTTGACATGGTGAATCAGTGGTTCATTTGCACCGAGTGTTCCAACAGACACGAACCCCATTTAATAGACCCACAGTAGGGTAAAATAATTATTATTAACTGCTGAATCTCCAAATATTTTGTATTCGCAGGTGATTTGGTTAACTTTAACCGCTGAACTAATCAGCAAATAATATTAGCTTCTTAATTGGAATATGAAATTATTATTAGTTGCTGAATCATCAAAAACTATTAGCTACTAAATCAGGTAAAACATGGGTCTATTCACGGTAGCTAGCTTCTAATGGTCTTAAAAGCCCTTTTGTATAATAAGCTGTAGAGTAGAGAGCAGTGAAGGAATGTATTTAAATACATCATGAAGCAATACATCAGTAGCAGATGGATTTTGCAAACGCTTTAAATATCAGCAAGCCATTACGAATTCTGTTCTATTCTATTCTATTCATAGATTTATAAAACGCCTCTTTCAGTACAACCTAATCAGAGGCGCTCCCAGTGCATTGGACCCCGTGAGAAAAGATAAATTTTAAGGTGGGGCGGGCAGAAACAGTAGTACTGCCAATTAAGATTGCAAAACTAGTCAACGAAGGAAGGTCATTCCACAGCAATGAATAGGCGCAATGTTGGGATGTAGCAGTTCGAGAACGAGGCATCAGAAGATCAAACCGGCCTAGAGAACGGAGTGGGCGATAAGAGGCAACCGAAATAGGCCGCTGAAACAGGTCACAATACAATTACAATATTGCGACCTGAGCTGATAACTACATTATGGAAAAACTGTCCTAAATCATAAATAACATATCATATAACTGTTGCATCATTGAAATGTCATCAATGACAGCGTAGTTAGTCAAGAAGCAAAAAGAGGACGTAAAATGCTGCGACTAGTAAACAGTGTGTTCTCTCACCATTTCCAGCTGAGCAAATCTGACTTGGGTCTCTTCGCGAATCTTCATATCCTTCTGTGTCATTCTGTTGTTCAGATCCTCCGATATCTCCGTCATGCGTGACTGGAGTCTTCCCATCTCCAGATCCACAGCATGCTCCCTGTTACGTTGGGCCAACTCCATCGCAAGCATCGTCTCGTCACGCTTCCGATTCTGCTCTCCCATGTGTAGCTGCAACTCTGCAAGCCTGCAACAGCAGCAGCATCAACTGTATTGTATTCATCCACATTCCTTTCGAAATAACAAAACTGCAAGGAGCTCTTGTTCAAGAAATAAAGTAATAATTGTTTGCTTCAGTGATCAATAAAGATATATTGATTGATAAAAGATGTATTGATAAAGACAGATTAATTCTTTTCAAATAATAACACTGTAAAAAGTACTTATTCAAGCAATAAAATGAAATTAATTCTATTGAAATCATAACACTGCGAAAGGTACTTATTAGACTATATAGAACCTATCGTAGTATGAACCGTTCACAGGTGCTCCTGACTACAGCGTTGATGCTGAGTCGGAGTTAATACGCATAAGTGTTTAATTTACTATGCTACCTGGCGTGAAAGATTGAGTTTATCCTTATTGATGGGATGCCACAGCAATTAATGCATAGATCTTATATTTTTGCACCAATTTCTTATTTATTTATTTATTTAGTAACACGTTTCTATACCGCCCCTTCAAGTCTCCTACTATTCAGAGGCGGTCCCGACTACAGCCTGCAGGTCGTCGGTCGGAGTTTACACGCAAGCGCCACGAGCAATTGTGAGTAAAGGACTTGCTCAAGGTCCATACGTGGCAGGTGGGATTCGAACTTGCTGGCGACCTTCAACACTACACTACCATGCCCCACCCATCATGTACAAACTCCTCCCAACAGAGGAATTGTGAGCAATGGACTTGCTCAAGGTCCCTATGCACCAGCTTGCGACAGATCCAAACCTGCGACACTCACAAGAAGACAAACATACAACTACACCACCCCACCCCACTGTATAGACGACATCAGCTCTAATACATGCTACTTTTGATTTTCCGGCTCAAATGACAAACTGCAAGAACGAAGACTCTACGTCTCACTATCCCTGACTGAGAATCAACATCAGATACATGTACACTGGTAAAGAGCATCAACATCATTGTCACAGCTCTACATAAATGATCCAATGACTCTGAAAGGGTTTCAGTATAAACCGAAATCTCATACTGGTACCTTGCTGCAGATCGTTGTTCAGTTGACCTCTGCTCCTTCTGCTGAACGTCCTGTTTGCTTCGGAGATCAAGAATCGCATCTCTCGCTTCTATCAACCTAAACATTACAACAACACACTCAAGTCAAGTGTTTTTTCTTATTGTAGCCTAATACAACAACAACAACAAAGGATAGGCTAAGTGAAAACATTGCACAGGTTACAGCAGGAAATCCCAAAAGATATCGAAGGAACAACTTGAAAAGTAGAGATAAACCAAAAACAGTGCGATAGGGTACCGGTACATAAATAAAGGCTCAAGGAAGAAGAAACAGAACAGCTTAGAACAAGACACAAGTGGAATGCACAAGGTAACAGTTCGACTATGTACATTGCATTCACAAATAGTCGTTATACTTAACACTACAAACTTAACTAAACTTAATTAGTCACGGCAATGCACAACAGAATTGAAAATTCAACAAAGTCTGTTTCAGCTAATAATGCTAATCCATGCCGCAGGATAAAGAGCTTCAACATCAATCAATCAATAGCAATTTGTGTAGCGCCCCTTCAAGATCCCAACTCGCCTACATCATTGTACAGTTGCTCTCTCAGGACCTGCAACTATGGTTGGCAGCAAATCGCCTCTGCCTAAATTCTGCTAAAACACAGCTAATTTGGTTTGGTACTATACAATAGCTTGC
>JAQFXW010005060.1:0-10647 GCA_034693945.1 Dendrobaena attemsi
AATTTATTTAGGATTGTGAATCAATGCTTAACTCCATTTGAGACTTATGACCCCTTTTCTCAAAACGCATCACATATTTGGTCCAACAGGTGGTAAATTTTTCAAAGTTCTGCTGAAACAGTGGGTGCTTCTAAGTTAATCGCCTTAGTTTGTAACATCATGTAGCCTATACTGTTACAGTGCTTGTCGATTCTAGTTGAATAAGCTCGAAATAAAACTTATGACAAATCACTTTAAAATGTGCATTTATGTACATGTATGTAGGTCTAATTATTTCTCTCAGCATATTTCTACTTCTCGACTGCATTGGCTTTAAAACTCGTAGAATTGATAGTATAGGCCTAGTTTACGGTGACTTTCGAGTCTGTTGGGACATTCCCTCGTTTAGCGAGTTAGAAGTCCCGAATCGGAGTTATTGAAATGGAAATTCAATTAGGCTACAGCCGAATAAATATCCCAGATAGCAAAGGACGCACGCACACTTTGCCACACATACAGTTATGCATGTACATGTAGCATACTCTTAAGAAGACGTGATGTGAACATGAAACAATTTAGGCCTACATGTTAGTTTATGTGCGTTTGTGATTGTACATTTGCATGTGTGTGTGTGCACGTGTGTTGGTGTATTGCGAATGTGCATGTTCGTCTATGTTGCGTATGTTTGATTGTTAATCTTTGTTTGATGTGTGTCGGTGTGCTCGTTTATGCTTGTTTGTTTAGGCCCTACGTACGTGTGTGTGTTCCTGTGATGTGTTTGTGCGTGTTAACATGATTCGTGAGACTGTGTTTGTAGCTACATAGGTTACAAACACAGATTCACGAATCATCTTCGGATCTGTAGTTGGATCTGTGTTTCTGTCTGCGCGTGTGTTTCTATAGGCCATAATTATATTTGTGTTCGTAAAATAATGTGTTTGTATCTCTGTTTGCGCGTGTTTATGCGTCTGTTTGTGTGTAATGTTTGTGTGTAGAATAGAGGCAAGCGACGAGAAGGGGAAGAAGAAATAGATGTCGAGCAGTTGCACAGAATTGACGGCGACGTATAACACACGAAGCAGTCGAAGTATACGTTGAGAGTTATTGTATAGAGGCCTACTAGACGAAGAGGAAATGGTCTTCTCTCAAATTCCTCTGCATAGAGTCATAAGACCTACAATTATGCTTCGTGCACAGACAACTCCAGTCAATCGACCAACGAGGACAAAGGAAAGAACTGCAGCCAATAGCAGAATTGCTATTTCTACTTACATGTATATCGTTGAGTTTCTATTATTTAACGTTAACAGTGTATGAGATATTGACCTATGACCATTCGGTCTTCAATCAATCAATCAATCAATCAAAGGTTTATATTGAAGCTAGTATTCAATGTTTAGTTTGTTTACGTGTACATTTCTGTATAGCATAGCATATTCATTGGCGCCAAGAGGTAACCCATCAGAGGGATAATTGCACCGCTGAACAAGGGCATCTACTGTAGCTGTTTTACATGTAAGCCCTACATGTAAGTTGGGTTAGCTCATTAGGCTTCAACATGAGACCCTGGCAATATTCAGCTTGCATGAGTGTTTAATGTAATTAAATTGATGCAAAAACTTAATTTAGTTAACAAATGCAAACTTTGCAAAATAATGAATAATTATTAACTTAAAACTAATGAGGTGACTAAACTAGCGTAAAATAGCCAGGATAAATCAACGTAACTATATCCGTTCAATTCAATTCAATGCCATTTATTTTTGGAAAGAAATAAAACCGTAGTTCCTAGTAATAAAATATAGGCCTACTGTAAAAGTAAATAATATATTAAGAAAATACAAATTATGGAACTCTATTTGTATTGACTTGCTACTTGCTCTCCTTTCTTCAGCTCCCTTAAAATCTCTCATAACTCCTAAATTAGGCCTACTCCTATATAATAGGCCTATTACTATTATTGGTGCTACTAGGCTTAATTGGCGTTCCTACTATCAGATGTGATGACTTTTGAGAAACCGACTCTGAAACAGTCTACATTACCGTGTATAGATGCAGTAGAGCCGCATCGATTTGAAAGCAAGCGCGATGTGATAGACCTACATGACTGGCAGGACACTGAAGTACATGCAACCAGAGAGGAGGACGTAGACGTATACAGCAGGTCAGACGATCAATGTTGTTCGTCCCTCGTGAACCCGAGAGCCAGAGCGACTCTAAAACCGACTGAATTTGGATATGAATTGGAAAACAGTGAGACCTTCATTAATGGCATCGCCAGAGAGACGCCTCACAAAGACTGCTCAGGCTTAGAGAGCTTTTATTCTGAGCTCCTTATAAGCTAAAGCATTATTCTCTTCACTTTCTCCTCATCCCTTTCCTATTCCTCCTCTGATTTATATCGCTTTCTCTGATCCAAATATATAATTAATTCACACATTTCTATACCGCCTCTTAAAGTCCACTGTTACTCAGAGGCGGTCTCGACTACAGCCAGGAGGTGTGTCGGAGTTTACACGCAGAAGCGCCTCGAGCACGTGTGAGAGAAGGACTTGCTCAAGGTCCATACGTGTGGCTTGGGTCTGAATCGAAACCGCAATACTTCGGACGCAATTTGGCGACTATCCCACTGCGCCACCAAGCCTCATTTCTATGCTATAATTACAGCCTCTGAGTGCCAATCACGTGCTGCTCTTACACCAATTCGCCTCTTCGTCAATAAGCGTACACTTAGGCTATATTAAGAAGCCTACTTATAATGCTTCCAAAAACTAAGTTCGACCCAGCAGGGATAGCAACATTATTTAGAAATGCAGATTTATCTGAACTGGATTTTAATTTTCAAGGTCGAAGGTGGAAAAGGTACCCCTCAAGATCACAGTGCTAAAGCTCAAACTACAAAGTATAACTTAAATATAGCATGAACTAGGACAGTAAAAATAATTGATAATGATATAGCCAGTAAAATAATTGATTGATTGAAAGTCCACTTTGACTTGAATTAACTTATTCTACTGAGTTGTATAGAGTATACGGTATGGTGGAAAGCAGGATATCGATTCAATGCTTTTAACTATAGTATACTGAAGTGTAGGTCTATAGTAGGGGCATATACCGTGTAGGCTACAGTACTCCGTTCACTGTAGACTGACTTATGACTTAGCCTATGTTGAGCATTCGAAAAGTGCAAATAATAGTCTTCGAATGTGGACATCTAACGTTTGTTGTCGATCCTCTGAAGTGATCTTTTCTATGACCAATAATATTCTTTATGTCAAGTTATACGACACTGTTGCTCTTTACACCTATAGACCAACAGAATATTGACGTAAGCATTCCCGGCTGTCAATCAGAAAATCGAATGAATCGAATGCGGGCTGGAGACCCCTATACATGTAGCGTCTTTTCTCGGGGAAATGGGAAAGGCTTTATGATGGGACTGGACATACACTGATTACTGATTTATTTATGTCAGACGAAAGTACTTCGTCGTATAAATCTCTAGCTCATGTATGCAGTTCCGATAATGTTGCCATACGTGATCTATAGCCGTGATTTACGGCATCATAAACGATTTGGAATGCTTGATGAATAGGCAGACTTGAAGGGGCGCTATAGAAATTCAAAGTAATAAATGTATAGCAAATTTCCTATATCCATATAATCAACAACAGAGTATCTGACTGTCTATATAGCGGATCTAAAAGATTTGCGACTGATGCTGTACCCAGTGCAACAAGGCATAGTCAGGATTTTGTTTCGGGGAGTGTTTTCCACGTCCTACTTTTTTTTACAATAATTCATTTGGGGGGTGTTAGGGTGCATCAAGATTTTTCTTTCTTTATTTTCCATCTGTCTGTGATTACAAAGTGTTCCTTTCACCTCTAGAAGCATTATGGGAAGAAAGAAAATTTAATTGAAAAATATTTAAAGGTCCCCCATACAGAGAGAGGTTTAGCTGACTCGTAGTTAATCGTTTAGTCTCTAAATGTAGGCCTATTATGCCGTTGATTTTTATTGCAGTCTTTAATTTCTGTTACTCATATTTTGGCAGACTTATATTGATTGTTTCATTTTGTAGCCAATTCTAATTTACATTTAATAAAATAAACCTATTAAGCACTTTAAAATGGAAATAAAACTTCTACTCACGTCACTTAGTATTACCGTTAGCATGGTAAAACTACATATTTTGTTTATTTAATTAATTAATTAAGAAATTGAATTTATATTTAAGAATCAATGTTATCTGTTGCTTCATGATACATACTAATTGATTTAATAGCATCTAATAGTATCATAGCCATGCAACTGTCACATGCATTCCATTTCCTGAGCGAAATATGGACTGCAATGGACTGTCATCTGAAGTCATAAAAGTGACGCTGGTTGAAGCAGAGGAATTTGATTTGGCTCAGAAGATGATATTGAAATTTAAGCTGCATCACAAAACTTTCCATCACAGTTAAAACAACCAATTGACATGAATAATGTGTATTTCACATCACCAAATTATGTGCTAGGCCCACAAAACATTGTCTCACTTTCATTTGGATAGAGCAAACAGTGTTCACACAAGGATTGATAACTGAGTCTGTAGGTGATGTATCTTTGATTGCTCCTTTATATGTGACTGGAGATGGCTCTGAACAACAGGTAGCAGATGAAAGGGTGTCAAAGACTCAAGATGACTGGTAATCATCAAAAGTATGATGCACACTGGGTTGGAATGGAAGATGACATCCACTCTTGCAAATCACCCTGCTACTGAAGAACCCTCAAATATCTAATTGTGGATTATGCAATACAGTTAAGTTGCTGGAAGTTCCCAGCAGGGAGTGCAAAGTTACTTCAAGACTATGAACCAGTCATGCCGAAGAACATTTAGCAGAAGTAGCAATAAAAAGCCTTGTAAACTTGACATTAGACAAGAATCTCAAATTCTGGACACATAAAGTCTGCAGTTTGTATGTCCAATTGTCCATACAGGGCAAGTTGCATTGTGCCGTCCTCTGGTCAGTGGTCAGGCTCTCGTAATCTTATTGGTGAGATAAACCTGTCTCAAGTGTTCACAAACCTGAAGATCGAAGCATCCAAGTCAGTGTGAGTCAACAAATGTCACGCTGTTCACAAAACTTCAAAGTATTTGGGGGGATATGATGCCACACAACTCCTCTCTGGTTCTTCCACTTTGTCCAACTAATCAAGACCTCCAGGCAATGACGAAGGTCTATGTGGTCTCATTAGTCATTGAACAGGTTTAATTTCTACAGGATGATTATATATCACAAGTCTACACAGCTATAACTTGTTTACTTGTAAAGGTTCGAGTGCCTTTAATGGACCCAGTTATGATATACAGCCGTTAAGTGATTGATGGAGTATCAGGCTGTTGCCAGGATTATTTCCCAATCAGAAAGTCGTTCACTAAGTGTAAATGGATATCTGTGGTATCATACCAATGCAATGGTTCCTCCTGCAACACTCAGTGAGCATTTCCATTTGTTGGGCCAATAATCTATAGCTGAAGCCTTTGAAAGCTTTAATCGAGCTCAACCCGGTCATTGACCTGCATGTTCCACTCGATAGATTTGTGAATGATTTGGACTTTGGACGAGGAACATTTTACAAACCACGATTTTCATCATCCATGAATTTGTCAACATGGCTATTCTTCAAATCTGTAGCCAAAATCATTATTTATGCTAAACATGAAGAAACTAATGCATCTTTGTAAAAGTCAATACTAACCTAACACTAGATACAAAGAGATATTTTAATTTGCATGCTCAGTTTTTGGTAGTTTTGACACAAAAATGTAACATGGTAGCAATTCGACATGAAAAATTCAGTGTTTAGCAAATGGGTTTTATTTATTAAGCCATTTTCTCTAACCAGAGCCGTTTTAAGGATTTTGGGCCCTAGGCGTTTTCGCATGAAATATTTTGATGATTTCTTTAGTCATCACTCGTATTTCTTCTGAAAATCGTCCTGCGCCTCAAAAATTAAATTTTACTTCAGGGCCTTTTCTTAGCCGTCACTCATATTTTTTTCACAAAATCGTTCATTTCTACTCATTTTGGCGGACCGACGCGGGTCCTTCTTTTCTTGGGGGCCTTTATAGGAACGTGCTTCGCGTGCTTATAGGGCCTAAAACGTCACTGTTCTTACCCCAAATAGACAAATGCTATAGAAGCCCGAGCGAGCTGAAGATGTCTTGTTTTATGCTGTCCGCTTCTCTTTGTATTGTGTTCTCCACAAATTCTTCTCGTACCAGTATCTCTCTTATTAGGCCTGCTTACGATAGTAATTCCCCATGCACTATCAAATAACCGACACTCATTTTATTAATAGAGTAATCACGCGCATTAACCAAAACAGAACTCACTTTGCCAGTGAAATTATGCAAACTGTTTAGGTCTATCTGTCCCGTAATAATTAGCTCTACGTTTATTCTCTTAAAAAAACTAAATATGCATTCGTCTACATGATCCTGTCATCCAGTCGCGTTAAATCAACTGCCCCATCGCCATAGCAACTGATTTGATTGATCTCATTAGATCAATCGATGACTAGATAACACAAGGACGCTATAGCCTAATCTGAGGCCAATTCGGTATAAACAGCAAGATAGGCCTACAGGTAATTGGACAATTTCCGCCGATTAAACGGCTCTCTGTTTTATGACTGGCGGGGAATGTTGCTTTGCAGTATGATTTTATGCTTTAAAATCTCGTACATTTATGCGTCATTTCCAGCTAATTCCAAGTTATCCACGCTTTTAATTCTCGTCCGCGCTATTAATTCCGGTTTATGCAAACAGCCCCGTCAAAATGAACACCAGATAAAGCGTGATTTAACTGGACAATTTCTTCGCTAAATAACAGTCATCATTAGTCCTCGAGATTTACACTGTGTCCCGATGAGAAGTATAACCCCCTAGAAAAGTGCTCTAACTCCTTGAAAACTACACCAATAGATATAAAATTATATTAGCAGTATCCTACACAATTTTCCAATAAATGTGCCAAATATGACTTAAATTGACCCAGCACAAGCAAACATGTTGAATATTCAGTAACATCTGATAAAATTGAAAGTTTACAACATGGGCCATTTACTCGGACGTTGTCGACGACGCCGTCTTCGATGGCATGCATGGCCCTACGCCATTTGTTTTGGTGTAAAGATCAAAGAAGCATGGCGTTTACAAAAGAACAATAAATTGTATTTAAATTGTTGCAGAAAGTAAAAGGGTTATGGTGCGAAAAGAATGAAATGAAATTATGAATGAAATTTGAACACCAGTTTGTGTCTGTTGCCTTTAAATCAATTGTTGAAAAATACCGACAAAACTGGCACAGTGGGCGTAGGCTTCCAAAAACCTGGCAGTGACCAAAAGCGCAAAGCACGCACTGTTAAAAACGTCGAATCGGTGGAAGAGCTGGCATTAAACCAAGAAAATGTACCTGGGATCCACAGAACGGTTTGTCAAATTGCAGGAGAGATTGAGATTTCGAAGACCACGCAGTGGATGGTATGCGACATCATTGCTATGTTGGGAAGTTTCATTTTCAGGACTGTATTTCAAAAGTCCATAAATTTGACAAATTCGCCAATATTTCAAAACGGTTTTAGGATTTCTAGTTAATATGGCTACCGTTGCCGTGTGTAAAATTTCAGACAAATCCTAAAATTTTGACTGAGTTGTGACACTTTTGCTAGGGAGCTACTTTTCATCGGGACACAGTGTAGATACCAGGTGCTGTACTAACTGACTTGGGTTCGACGATTTTAATTCGGAATGGAGCGTCTGCCAATATGGGAGAGGGTGGCAAAGCGCCCCTCTAGGCCTAAACGGCTTTTGATAATTAATGGACGACGACGACATAGGCCTATATATATCTCAACACTAGGCCTACAGTAACATGGGCATTATATTTTCTTGAACCTCTGAAGACAATAAAATAGCCTAGATTACGTGGATATAGGCATACATAAATAGCATAGACGATAAAATTTGTGTGATTTTCATATTATTAAGGTTAGACCATGCATGTCGACATTACCGTATACAATATATTGACCAGTGTACTAGAATTCTAATCGGCCTTTAGAGTCTCTACAAGGATTCTAAATTTGAGGATCGGTTACTTGTAAAAAGTGGTGTAGGCCTACTTCCGGTATGGCCATGAGCCTGGCGACACCTGGCGTTGGGTACGTTCTCTAAAAGGTAAGAGGAGGCAGAGCATATATTTAAACAACAGAGTATCCTACCGGTCAAACCTTTCGATTGCTGCAAGCATTAGGGTCTACCATTTCTAAGGGCGGTGAACTGCAGCCAATAGGCCTAACCTATCTTTGACAATAAGATTATATTTCTGTAAGAACAATGCACATAAAAGCATACATACATAGTATACATACATAGGTCTACATACATTTTGTTTTAGAAATATTGCCTCTGTCGTAACTGTCATTATCAACTGCGTCAGCTTCATGTAGTTGCTCGCTCTGTCACTGTTGGTTCTGCTAAGAAAAGCACTTGTGCATGCTCTTGTAACCTCACGATTAGATTACTGTTCCTCTCTCTATAATATTGATATATCTGCTGTCCGGATTCGGAGTTTGGAGCGGCTGCTGCGTGCTGTTGCGCGGCTAGTTGGAGGGATCTTTAAGTTTGGTCATGTGTCCGACTTTATCAGGAATGAGCTACGTTTGCTCCCTGCTGCACAGCGTATTCAATAGGCCTACAGAGCATCCACTGTTGGGTATGACGCCACCTTAATGTCAATATAATTGCGAGAGATTTGTGTGCTTCTGTTGGCATCAATTACGGGCGAGCTGCTTTCCGTTCAACTGCCCATGGTGAAATTTTGGTCCCTTGGTAACGGACTTCCACAGCGCAATATCACTCTTTTTCCAGTTCTAGTCCTGCACTTTGGTATGGTCTTCCGCTTATACTTTACGATTAGGTAGTCGATCGTGTAAGTCGATCGTGGATCCGGCAAAGTCGAGTTAGTCGTAATGTCGTCGATGCGATCGACTTCAAGTGGAGTCGATCGTAGACTTAGCCAAGTCGAGTTGATCGTAGTTTCCTCGACTTGATCGACTTCGACAATATTTTTCGAGGAAACGTCAAACGCGATGCTATAGGCCTAGTGATCCCTATTTTAAAGTTCAGACAACGTAATTGGTATTTTGGCGCTTTGAAATCGTGAGAGCTTTTGTCATAAGTTTTGACAGTTTTACGGTACTAAACAGAAAACTTACTCCTAGATTAGGACGTGTTGAAATGTCTTAGTTTCAGGCAATTTTAGCAGTAAAAGTCCGCGTGAGGACCTTTAGCAAGTCCTTCACTCACAATTGTTGAAGCGCTTCGGCGTGTAAAACTCCGACACGCCTTCGGGCTGTAGTCGGGACCACCTCTGAATAGTAGTGGACTGTAAGAGGCGGTTCAGAAATACACACATACATACGTAGCCTCTGTTGTAGGCAAACTAAATACCGTAGTTTATGGCAAAGTATTTTCAGTGGTTAAAGTGGTCTGGGCGAGCAGTGGGAACTCCAACAGGTCGATTTGTACGTGTTACATGGCTCTTTTGCATCGGAGCAGTGGGAACTCAAAGGGAGAATTTCCAGAGCAGTGTGAACGCCGTTCCCCCACGCGTTCCCACCCACTTTAAACCCGGAGTCTTTCAGAGATGAGATTTGTATCGCGTCGGGTGTCAAAATAGAGAGGTTCAATCGAAAAAACCACGGCATATGTGAACACAGCCAGAGATTACTGGATGACTTGAGAATCCGAAATCAAATCAATGTATTCCCAACGGAAGGAAAACCTGCAAAAATGCAAATTAGGAGACAGCTGGAAGTAGTTAGATACGAAAGTGTTACCAGTGGCGTAGCTAGGGTCTTTTTCAATCCCCAAATTTGGGCCCCTATCCTCAAAATTTTTTTTAGTCATCGTCTCAATTTTCGACGCCTCTTTTCTACGCAAAATAAAATGATATCACATATGTTTTCGGAATTTGTGCCCCTTTTCTTGGCAAAATCGCGAAAATAGTGATCAGATTTATGCCATTTCCGGAAATCGCTTACATTCTCCCGATTTTGCGCCCCCCCCCGCCCTGAGCCGGGGACAACTGTCCCCCTTGCCCCCCTCCCTAGCTACACCACTGAATGTGACCTCGCTGATGTATCGAGTCAATAGAGACAGCGCCTGTCAATCAAAATAATTCAGCAGATGGCTTATGGGTCATGGGAGTTGTTGAAATTAATGTTTGAGTTCGGCAGAAGTAAAAAAATAGCATGTGAACTTCTTTTGGCAGCGTAGATAGAAGAAAACGTAAACAAAGTAGTTCAGGTCTAAAAATTTCACTGCAACTGTACAGTCTAGTGATTTTACATCTCTGAGGCAGATTGGTGTTTTCCTCTTAAACCTTGAATGTTATAATCGTAAAAACGAGTAATAAAAATAATCTAAAACCTCTTTGCCACCGTATTACTGTGATACTGAGCTGAAAGTGGTTTGAAAAAATAGACGGGTCCCTAATCTATTGTTATGTACTAGCTATAACCCGTCGAAAATGATACTTACTCTATCCCGTGCAACTTACTCTATCCCAACGAAACTTACTCTATCCCGTGCAACTTACCCTTCTTTCT
>JAQFXW010005061.1:0-10647 GCA_034693945.1 Dendrobaena attemsi
ATATAGCCTATGTCACAGTATGCGTCTCTGAGTAGTCTTCTTGAAGGGGCGCTATATATAAATGTTCGAAATGAATGAATGAATGCGTGTGCAATGTACAATTGCATAATGTACATATGTACATTGTACAGTGCCTATGTGTTTAATGCTTGTCTAAAGCTATGCACCTGTGCAACGCCTTTAGGGTGGATAAAAACTGATTTAATTATTCACAATTATAACTATGTTCGCCTATTCTGATACACGCAACGATGAGGCAACGATGAGAAAACTCAGAGTAAGAGACGACATTTCTGGTGTGTGATAACAAAGAGTTTTTAACAGCTGAGAACAATAATTCATCGTCCGCTCACAGAGAAAAAGATATTGAACGACTATTAGGAGAGAGACGAAGATGGGAAGAAATCGGTCTCACGTGATCAACGACGGAGCAATTCCCTTGAAGTGTTTAGCAGCATCTTAATATGGCTGTCACGGATGTGACAGAGAGTTGACGACTGCAACGATCCTAACCAACCGATGAACTAACTCACGAGGACTATCCCTCTCTTAACACAGTATATATAGGCTTGGGCTGTTTATTGCTCCACTGTTTATTGCTCCATGACATAACAATTGCAAAATTGAGAACAACATCATTAATTGCCAAACAGTTGTATACAATGCACAACAGGAAGACCTGGAAGAGACCTAGGTCCCGCTAATTAAGGTCACTCGAGTGTCTTGTAGTAAATTAATATTATATGATATGATATAATATAAGATAATATAGCATAATATGATATGATATGATATAATATAGTATGATATAATGTAATAATATTATAAAATGATACAAAATTACCATAATTATAATAGGGCCTAAAGATAGGATATGAATATAGGGATATAGGCCTACTATAAGGCGCTGCATGCTGCTCGTTGTGACTGACAGTAGAGCCAATGGGATTCAATAGACTGACTTAAGCTGATTTTTAAACATGGGATGGACCCCGAACGGACGGAAGAACCGTCTGAAATAGAATCTTGCTTCGATGAAAGGGCGATGGACCTCTGACCTCTGAATTGGAGGAGCACAACACGCCAACCAGCCATATATTGCAGCTGCTTCCACTCTCAATCGCTCTCCTTCTTTACTTTCCATTCCCTCCATTCCAGTTTCCTCGCTTGACTTTTATGCACTTGTCAGCGTGTTTGTGTGTGCTTGAGTGCATCTCAGACTGTGTCTGTATGTGCTAGAGTCTGCCTATGTGTGTCTGATGCTGCGTGTGTCTATTTGCCTGTGCCTGTATGTGTCTTGTTTGTCTACGTGTTTCTGTGAGTGTATGAGTGTGTGTGTTCCTATTCCTGTGTGTCTATGTCTGTGTGTTCTGTATCTGTGTACTCTGTGTGTTCTGTGTATGTGTGTTCTGTGTATGTATGTGTATGTGTGTACTGTGGGAGTGTATACGTGTGTGTGTTCTGTGTCTGTGTCTGTGTGTGTGAAAGCGTCCTGAATAAATGATAGAACGGATACGATATACAGCAAACAAGCTGTCGTCGGTATGTTCTACTGATCTGCTGATGTGCACGGTGGTCTCATCTGCCTCAGCAGCTGAAACGACGACGACCTATGTATCCAGTGTTGATGCCGCTGACATCGCCTGTCCATCGCATCCCCAACCGTGCAATCTGTCCTCTCCGCTGCTGCTGCTGCTGCTGCGTGCGGGACCGCATCCTCTCAGCCTCCCTCACTCCCTTCCTCCATCCATCCGTCGACTGACATTTAAGACGAACACTTCTTTCTCGTCTCCTCCCGAAGACCATCATCCGAAGAAGTCTCCGAAGAAGAAGAAGATGGAGTGGGATGCGGAGGAGGAAGGGGATGGGGAAGGAGTGGAGAGAAAGGATTGACCGACGACGGACGGATGCTGGATCCGGTCACTCGGGCTACTAATTAAAATAAGTATGCACACACTTGCCCTGTTGGTGCTCAGAGCAGAAAGACGTCTTACCTGCTCTCAGTGAGAAACGTTTGCTGCTGGTGGCATCGTGGAATTTCAGGCGAATAAAGAGATCTGCTGAACTTAAATAACATATATACAACATTACAATATTTTCTTTACATATAATATTATATATATATTCATCGCATGCACTTCTCAAGTTATCGCTATACATTTGGTGTATCACTGCAAGTTAAAAAAATCCTTGACCCGATGATCCTTATAATAATTATTAGATAAGTATCAAGTTTTTTAACCTGCGCTGATACATGAAACGCGAAGTGATAACTTGAGAAGTGCGTGCGATGAAATGCCGTGTTAGCAGTGATATTATACAAATGTGGATTTGCAAAATACACAAAATGAAATTCATAAATAATTGCTGATGAATATTGAGCAGATAGTGTTTTGCAATTCACTAATTCAGTACCATAGAGTAAAGCAATCATGGACCCCGACAGTGTCAATGTCACCATGTACAGTTACACATCTTCTTTCAACATACTCTGATAAAAATGAATGAGAACATTGTGTGAATTGAATTTAAATTGATATGAATATCAAATATGTATCTGTTATATAGGCCTACTGTATACCCCATAGTCGATCGTGGTTCCGGCCAAGTCGAGTTAGTCGTAATGTCGTCGACTCGATCGACTTCAAGTCAAGTCGATCGTAGGTGCTGCCAAGTCGAGTTGATCGTAGTTTCCTCGACTCGATCGACTTCGACAATATTTTACTTACGTTTTGACTTTTTCCCGTAACAACGTCAAAAGCGATGTAGCCAAATAATTAAGTAGAGGCCTACTAAATACACAACTCCCATTGACCCTAATCACCTGTTTTGAAATTCAGACAACGTCATTGGCCTTTTCGCGCTTTAGTAATAAGCTTTGACAGTTTACGGTACCGTACGTACTGAACAGAAAATGGCTAGATTAAGACTTGTGCCTTAATTTCATGAAATATTAACAGTGTGGGCCTATAATCGGCAACGACGATGTCAAAAAGCTCGAATGTCTGTAGGCTAGGCTACGTTAGAACGGGACTGGAAGTAGGCCTACAAATCCTCTAACTGTAAATTAGACCCTTTTTAGAAGGTCTACTGTCGGCGAATAAGACGACATATCGCTAACCTACCTGATGAAATTGACGGCTACATAAAATTAATATTTAAGTGACTGAATTGATTTGGCTTCAAGAGTTTAACGACGTTACCGCCAACAAAATCTACTCGGCAGAATAATGTGCAAGTCGTTTGAAAAAAATTAGATATAGACTTAGGCCTGCCGCTAGAGCTTTATGTCTAGTACTGTTTTGACCAACAATCCATTAATTAGTCCAAGTCGACGAAGTCGATCAAGTCGATAGTAGATTTGTCAAGTCGATCGAGTCGTAAACAGGTCGATTAGTCGACGAAGTCGATCGAATCGATCGTCGGCAGAGTCAAAGTCGATCGTGGTATGTCGACTCGATCGACTACGGGGTATAGCATATACTCTTCATACTATAGTCTTATAACTTTTGAAATAAGTCATAATCAACATGTGTATCCAATAGCAGCAGCGTCCAGAATTATATTTACTTGCAATAGGAACATTCAGCTAGACATGTTGTCGATCTTCGAAGCTGCCAGATGTTTAGCGTCAAAAATAAAAAAATCCACTCTTTAATTTCCAGAGGGTTATGGTGCGCATCCACGATTTTCATGCATGGCTAAAGATGTTTATCAAGGTCACCCTCCGTTGTCTGCATGAGAACTTTTAAAAACCCTCAATCTGAAGCGAGTAATGAAGTTGTCGATGGTCAAATCACTCCATTGTTCTTGGTTTTTAAGTCTTTTTAAAACTCTTTTACGCAAACATATCTTTTCAAAGAGTGTTATAAAGTCTTTTAGTGTGTAGGTCTACTTTTGTGGTGTTCTAGGTCTATCTTCTTCTTCTGCATGCATTAGGCCTACCTATTAAAGCGTTCTCATCACAGGGCTAGTGTGATTTGTGCGTATTTAGGCCTACGTCCTTTTGTGTCGGTTAAAATAACACGAATTTAATTGAAATTGGTTGAGATGACATGCGTCAAATCGCGTTCTCTTGTATAAATTCCGGAACAAGATCCGGTTGTTTCTTGTCCTGCAGTCATGCATTTGAAACGGAAGGACACTCTGCGTGGAATGTCAGTCAGACAAACGGCGGATCCATCATCCGCTTTGATAAGTATACACTTCTATACCACGACCTCGCACAAATCAGCAGTAAATTCTGGACGTCCATAGTGGCAGCTCAAAAGCATGGGCCAATTACCCATCCTGCAAGCCATCGCATCGTGTCTCTATATATTCTAATCTCGGCTAATTTAATCTTATCTGCATGATTAGAATTCGTCTATTCTGACGTTGCCATAATGCATCCGATAGGTGGCCAACAGTCCACAATAATTATCCGTTAGTGAAAGCCAGTGACAATCCACTTACCTAAAGGAGTTCAAAAGCTAAGGCTTGCAGCAGCCAAGCAAATTGGTGGACTTCAGTTATATAGGGCCACGTCATATATTGAAGTTCGTCGGAGCTACGGCTTGAACGGAGATTTTTCGGCAGAACATGCAATTGTATTATAACAGAATCGAAGTTGAAAATAATGGAGAATTCAGGAGCAAAGCTAATGTAACTGTTTGTGTAGAGTTGCAACTTCCGTGCCATGATGCCCAAATTTTAACTTTAGTTTGCTGGTAGCCTATACGAGTCATATCATGTTAAGCCTATTTGGAATTAATTGTGATCTATTTCAGAGTTTTCAGACGCTTTTCATTCTGACGTGTCCCAGTGCAACTCAGACCTCTAAGAGCTCTCATCTTATGAGTTATGTCTCTGCTTATTCTGATAATGAATCAGTTCTCTCACTAGGAAACTCTGATAGCTTGGGCTATGATATTTAAGTATACTAGATCTGTCAATTTTGGTGAAGAGCCAGAAGCCACAAATTAGTACTGCAGACTATAATTATGTTAAAAAGACGTTTCTATAGTATCAAAAGCGCAGAGATAATTGAATCTAACTGAGTGACACTGCAAATGAAGAGACGTTGTAGGCTTTAATAAGTTCAACGCCGATCATCTTTGATATGAAGGCTTTGTAAAAAAAAAATAAACGTTACAATCGTCTGATTCGTCTATGAGTTGTATTCGTATACACGTATGTTGCTACAAAATCTTCCTGAAGGGACCGCGTTCCATTGCTGATGATGAATGGTGACAGCTGACATCAATACTTGACCCCTACTCTCTCACGACATTTGCAGATGGTAAAAGAGGCGCAGGTCCGAATGTCCCTTATTTATTGTTATTTATTTCTTCACTCATTTCAATACCGTCCCTTCAAATTCACTATTCAGAGGCGGTTCCGACTATACAACCTAAAGTTGTGTCGGAGCAATTGTGAGTTAAGGACTTACTCAAGGTAAGCCTAAGTGTAGTTTGGCTCTGAATCGAACCCGAGACCCTTCAGACGCAAGGCCGCGACTGTCGCACTGCGCCACCACGTCACCACGTTCTTTAACCCAGCGGTTCTTTCCCTGCGATCCGCGGACCACGGGTGGTCCGTGGTCATCTGCCATGTGGTCTGCGAGCAATGCCTAAGACTATAAGTTCGCTATGTTTTCATAAAATTCTTATTAATTAGAAATACAGAAACAGATAAATTTGTCGTTTTTCTTTATTTTAATGATTTTTCCTTTCCATGGCTACATGACAGTGCGAAACTATAGGCCTAGTAGTCCACTGATTTATGACAACAAATGTTTTCCATTAGGCTTTTTTTTGGGGGGGCGGTTCTTAAACAAGTCAGTGCGTAGTAGTCCATGATTGAGACAAACAATTTATCAGTTGTCCGTGAGTCCAGGGGCGTATTTAGGGGGGTTTACGGGTTCAAACCCCCCGAAATGATTTTTGCCCATGTATTTTTTATGTAAACCCCGCAAATGTTTTGTAAAAAAAATTGAGTAGAAAAGTAAATTTGGTAGAAGAAAATTGACCCAAAATCTGAGAAAGTGTGGTGAATGACTAAAAGAAAGGTCATAAGGTCATCAGTTTTTCGGCGACTTGCAGAGCATAAATTTCGAAATTTGTGGCGAATGACTAAAAAGGTCATCAGTTTTTCGGCGGAACCCCCCCTAAATCACTTACCTAAAATAGCCAATGCTTTAACCGTGATTATCGTCACACGCCGGCTATTCCACTTTAGTGAGGCTGAAGAATTCTGTTTTGAACTGTAATCGTTATAACTGAATAGGACCTACCGTAACTAAGTCTTATCTTGTTCTATAATGAATGTGTGAAGAATCTTCTGGATAGTAGGCCTACGAAATCTAAGGGCAGGCGGCTTAGTATAAAGCATGAGACCAGAGTACGAAGAATATGAGATCTAAGATCTTGGTAGACTTAACCTTTGCTCTCCACTCCCCAGATGGCGAAGTAAATGAGGCCTCTCGGCGAGTTAACTCCCACTCGCAGTCGCGAGCTCCTCTGAGTAGTTGAGAACTCGAATTGCGCTATAGAAATCTCCGAAGCATATAAATACGGACTCCTGTCAAGTTATCAGATAATTCTTGGTGACAAGTTTAGCAATAAGACCATGGAGTCTACAGGGTGAACCAAAAAATGACCACCTACGTCTTTTCCTAATATTTCGGTCAATAGTATACGTAAAAGGAATATGTAAATAAAATTTTACAAAACCGAAAGGCAATTAATACTTACACATAACTACCAAATTGCATCAAAATATTTTAAACAGAACAAAAGTTATTCAACTTTTAGTGACGTCACCCACTGTTTTTTGATGGTTCAAAAACGTTTAACCAAAATGAAGCCCAAGGTACACGCTTGCGCCTACCGACTGACAATCCCTTGCAGATGGCTCAATACGCATGCGCACATGATCTTTACATGATCTTCACATGATCTTTACAGGATCTGTTCAATTAAATAGCCTATAATATGAAGAACTACTTTAAACTATGATACTACACTAGCCCAGTTAGCAACATCGGGAGGTGCGCAGGCTGTTGTTTCACTGACAGCGGATCGACTCCCGATGCTGGCGGACATTCAGAGATTTGAATTTCGGGCTAGCATGGATGGGACGGAGGGGCGCAGTGGATGTTCGATGCCTTGTGACCAAGAAGACCGCAGATTCAAATCCCATGCACTTGAGCCGATGTAATAAGACCATGGAATCTATTTCGAAACAGAAATAGACTCTTTTAGTATCTATAGCGATGGGCTATGATATTGAAGTGTAAACCTATTAATTTCAGTGCAAAAGTATAGATACGTAGCGACCTTGGACAAGTTGCTTACCAATGTGAGAAAGGCAAAGGGAAACCACCTCACTCATCTCATCCCCAGGCGGTGTAAGTTATAGAACTTGTCTTCGGTCAGAAAACTCACCATACTCTACAATGCGAATACGCTGTGTACATGCATCTGAACTGAGGTATTATTTTGTGGGGCTTTAGTGTTTTGAGTGTTCTACGCGTTATAAGAAGTAAGGTGAGATTTTGAGTACTTACTTATAAGTGGTAGGGAGCTTCAGTAAATCTCTCACCCATAATAGAGTCCGTAGTTAAACTCAAATCTCATTCACCTGATGGCGTATTAAATGAGGCGCCTGCCTTGGCGTGCTGACTCAGCATCAGTCGGAAGAGCCTCTGAGTAGTAATACACTTGACGAAACGTTACAGACATCTCCGGGAAAAATGTAAATAAAAGAACTGTTGCATTTCGTTAAACTTTTCCCCACAGGAATATGAGGTACAGGTGCTGTTCCCTAGACTTCAAAAATGAAATAAAAATAAAAAATGAAATTAGCATGCTCCTTAGAGGCTTAGACCAGGTCCACGGAACTCGTGCGCCTAATAAATGCAACTCCTGAATGATAATATTAAATTTTATATGTACCATAATATGTACATTGTACAATATTATACATGCATGACTAATATTATGTTCTACAAGATTATGTTTCCGCTTCTGTGTATTGTAAGAGTATAGTTGGAAACAAGCACGTATAAATTGTATATTATACTATAATATACAATTATACGTGTTCTGTATATTATACAGATTAAACACATTATATTATATAATATTATAGCGTTGGGTGTTGTTGTCCTGTCTAGCGTAGGTGTATAGTAGATGAGGTTGTGCGTCCGTGCGCACATACAGCATAGTCCATTATTCTGTTCGGAGCGACGCAGTAGTAATGGCGGCTAATTAGGCTACCTGATACCTGAGTGTATTATCGTACGGGCGAGTGGTCGACCCTCCCTTTTCTTTCCCTGCGCTGCCACCACCGCCGCCGCCGACGGCCCATGGCTTACATATCCAGCCCGTTCCCTCATCCGTCCGTCTGTCCGTCCATCCGTTTATCCGTCCGGCCGACCGACCGACCGACCGACGACGACGGGCAGGGAATAAGCTATCGATTCGAAGAATCCATCTATCGTCCGTCCGTCCGTCCATCAGTCCACCTGCATTTCGGCCACTCTCTCTCTCCCTCTCAGACGACGTGCATTACCGTCGTCGCCGCCACCCGCGTGCACGCCCGACCGATGAACAGTAGACGGACGGATGGACGGACGGAGAGAGACGGACGGACGGACAGAGCGAGACGGACGGACGGAGACGGACGGAGGAAGGCCAATTGGCGACGAACGACGACGACCGGTGACAGACTGAGGCGGAGGCGGCGGCGGAGGCGGCTGCTTCACCCGAAGACAGGCTCCTCTCCACCAGCAGCGCTGCAGTAGAAGCGGTAGGTTAAAGGGCGGAGAAAGTAAGACGGAGAAGGATAGAGACGCGGACGGAGGGACGGACACAGATCAGCCGGATAGACCGACCCTCTGAGGTCTAGGAGGCAGGGACGACGGCTGGAGTGAGGGAGGCTGCAGGAGGAGGAAGGAACGGAGGGAGGCTGGGCGAAAGAACTGCGCGCTGCCCCGGACTGAGAGACATGCGTGCATAGTTGACTACCTGGGAAGCAAATCGATGTGGCTGGATCTGAGATATTAGAACACGCCTCCTCCTCCTCCCGTCAGAGGCACAAAAAGAAAGAAATAGAAAGAGAAAGAAAGTAGAAGAAAGGTAGATAGCGGGAGAGAAAGTAGACGAAGACAGAAGCTGCAGAATAGGGAAAAGAGAGCGAAACAGTCAGAAGCGAAAAGATGGTCTTTTGCGCAACCAATGGAATCGCAAAATTTATCAACGGATGCTTGTTGTAACACCGGCAATTGACGTTCAGGTAGAGACTCCCGTAAGAATAGAACTTCTCAGAAAGAAAACTATTGTCTCGATTAGCAGAAGCAGAGGAGGAGGAGGAGCGACTCATTGGACATGCGCAGGGTAGAAGTAGAACCCATCTGAGAAGAAAGAAATCTACCGACCACAATTCAGTGTTCTACTCAGAACAATAGCACACAGAACAAAAGACAACAAGGTAAGTCATCCGTTTTGGGTTAAGCATGATTTAAAATTCATCTCGACTGTTTTACTTCTCCTACTTTTTTTTACAGTGTCTATCTGAATATAATATTTGATCAAAATAACTAAATGTTTAAAACCATTTATTAATTAATTGCAATACATGTAAGCATGTCTTACAGAGAATGTCTATAATCAATGAATATGTAGGCCTATGTTATCTGACCTTTTCATGAAGTGAAGTGTGAAATGTCCAGTCATGAAGTGTGACTGGACATTTCAATTAAATATTATACACCAGAAAATGGAATTGGATCAACTACACGATTGTTACGTGGAACTGGTTTAAAAAATTTACTATGCAACATGTCAATTTAATTATGTATTTAATCCAAAATAGTTTTTGTACAGGAACTTCTGGAAGGTTATATTAAGATTCTTAGTTGTACACGTAGGCCTACTTAACGAATTGCAAAAGATGAGGCCTATAACTAAGAAATTATAACGTTCAATCAAAAGTAACTACGCAATAAAATACTCCCTGGATATAATGTTATTCCCTCGACTCAGACGATTCCATACGTCAAAGGTCACACACAGCAATTAAAATTTATATGGCGCCTCGAGAAATTGTAAGTGAACGACTTGCTCATGGTCCATATACGCAGTGACTCGGGTCTGAATCGAACCCGCTAAGCTCCGACTGCGAGACTTCGACTATCCTACTAGATCACCAGGCACCAAGTCTCAGCTAGACCTAGGCCTATAGCTTAGAATATTTGTGCCCGACTGACTGAATCTGCTATGGCATGATCCATAGTATAATAATTAGTGAGATCTGCAGTCGCGATGCACTTGAGTAAGTCAAGTGAATGTCAAGTGATAATTAAGTCAACATACGAGAGCTAATTAATTTCTGTCAAGCTTCTTTAATGCACTTGTATAAAATATAGGTTATGCTAAATTGATGTCAAACGGGACTTCATTGTGGAAGTGCTCGCGCTATAAATTTAGACCTACTTGTATTGGCAGTACTATAAAGTAACTATAAATGGACATGGGCGGAGTTTGAGTTCCACTCATGGGGGGCTGCAAGTTCAAAAAAAGTTGATGACCTTTTTTAGTCTCAACTTCCGAAAATTATTTCATCACATCCACCGAAAAAGTTGATGACCTTTTTTAGTCATCA
>JAQFXW010005062.1:0-10645 GCA_034693945.1 Dendrobaena attemsi
CAAGCTTAGTACAGATTGTATTTCCTTGGCAGTTGGTTCAAGTTGTAAACAATTCTTTGGATAAAGTAGAATTTTCTAATTACAATTGCATCCGGTTATAGTACTTACAGTGTCCTATTAGATTTCTAGGGGCGCGGTAGTGTAGTGGTGAAGGTCGCCGCCTTGCAACCGAAAGGTAGCAGGTTCGAATCCCACCCACCACTAAGGACCTTGAGCAAGTTCTTCACTCACAATGGCTCGTTGCGCTTCAGCGTGTAAACTCCGACACACCTTAGGGCTGTAGTCGGGACTGCCTCTGAGTAGTAGTAGTAGTAGTAGGAGACTTTAAGGGGCTGTATAGAAATGTGTGAATAAAAAAATGCCATCGAGATGGATTCTGATTTACTGCAATTGTTCTTATTACATAATATTGAACATCCGTGGATATATGATTTTGCACACTATCTTTATCTTTATTGCTGCCAGCCATTTGGCAGAGAGAGTACCAAAAATGGTCTCCACTTTCCTCCTTCGATCAGTTGTCAGGTCCACTGCTCCACTTATTTGTTAGTCCAAGCCATGAAATGTCCTATTTTATGATATCTATCCAGCACAATCTTCGTCTGCCTCCGATTCTTTTCCCTTGGAATCTTGCAAGCAGCACTTTGAATAGGATTCTGTCAATTGACTTTCTCTCTATATTATGTTTAAAAAAGAACTGCAGTAAGCCCCTACAACTGCGATTTCTTTAAGGTTGTTTATAACGGTAATCGTTTCTGTATGGAAGAAAAATATTAAAGATATAGAAAGGCACCTTCAATTATGCAACTCTGTTAAGAAAAAGCTTTAAAGACAATTCAAGACATGATAACAGAACTGTAATCAACAAGTTTTCAGAGTAAAGCATTTTCTCTACAATTCAATTAACAAAACATACACAAATAACTTAAATCGCCCCGCCGACCAATGACACAAATTTTCAACCCATTCATGGTTGAAATAACATAACATATTTAAAGTAAAATGTATTAGATCTTCGGACGATCACTTCTTTCGTCAATTATAAAACGTTCAGACACCACTGCAGGACTTGTAACGAGTGATATGTTACTACCAGCAACAACTAAACTCATCACAAAACCACAGATGGGAAAGAAAACTTCTGAAGCAGCTAGCACAGTCATAACCTTATCTCATCTACTGACCTGACTTCTATGTCATAAAATATAAAGGGTTGATTGATGACTGATTTAATTGCCATCATTCGTTTCAAGAATTTATATAGCGCCCCTTCAAGAACCTACTCAGAGGCTCTCCCAGTCCAACCACGGCAATACAAGAGAGATCTGACCAATATCAATGGCACCATAGAAGTCAGACAGATAGCGAAGTAGAAGGATCTCAGTAGAGTGGTTTTTTCTAAACCCAGATTGGCTAAAGGGAAGAAGATTGTTAGTGTCCAAATATACAATCAATTGGTTAGCAACAATACGTTCTAAAATCTTAGATATAAATGTAACATTAGCAATCGGGCGTTAATTTGCTGGGTCACTCGAGTCCCGTTTAAGTCCTAGTCAGTCATAATCCACAACAGAAGCAAAGCAGTTTGAAATTCACTGCTAGAGAAACCAAGAGTCATGATACCAAAGGTAAGAAAGTTGAAACTGACTAACTCTAAGCTGAAATGAGACTGAACTAGAGAACAGTTACTAACAAAACTAGAATCATAATTACATTGAGGAGCCACAACCCAAGGATCTTCTGGCAGAGGTACAAGACTGACTGACATCAATACACAGTCCTACAACAACAGAACAACAGAAAACTGCCACACTCCCTTCGAGTGAAAACAAAGACTAAAAATTAAATTGTCGGTAATCACAATGACGATTTCTACATTAATTAACAATCTGGAGACTTGACATTTAACATTTTCCCACAACTGGGCAATGGTTTGACGAATTCAAGTTCCAAAGCATGTTGAAAGCACAGCTTTGAGTTAATTTCCAAAGAAGTCCGACGATTTCGCATAGTACGTCTGGTAAAGATTTTCCATGGGCCGGGTATCACTGGGAAACATGGTGCCGCCGGCAGAAACTTGCAACGTTCGACGGATATCAACAGAATCGCCTCGTTCCTGCTTAACAACGGCCAGACGATGTTCCGCAACATCAAAGTCTGTTTGAAGCTGTGGTTGTACTGTGACGGCTGCATCAGCCAAGCTCCTCAGAGACCCAAAACCACTCTGGCCAAGCGGAATTGTCGGGGAATTTGAAACGCGACGTCGAACGTCATCCTCGGTCGGTTTGACGGGTGTCATATTGACAAATTCGTCCATTCTGAGGTAAGGTTCCCTCTCGGTCTTAATATTCGTCAACACGAGGTCAACGATGGCGTCGCCGAGTTGACTCGATGTTGCAACGTTACGGCCGACAATCGGGACGTCGGACAATTTCTCTTGCGCTGAAGATACCTGTCGAAGTCGCTCGACTTCCGTCGTATCGTACATGTTAATGCCACACGTCAGAAGTCGACAGAGTATGCTGTCCGGGTTCGCTCTCCGCTCACCACCCGAGTCATCGGTACTCTTCACCTCGGTCTTTTTCGAAGTCGTACTTCTATGGCTGGGGGTTGTCCAGGTAGCACCACCAACCACACACGGACCTGATTCCCGCGCGAGTAGACTAGAGCTTCCACTTTTCAACTTCTCGGCAACTGATGACGATAACGATACACAATTCTTCTTTTTAGATTCATCATCTGAAGCACTTAACCTTCGTTTGCCAGATTTTGCTTTTTTCGTCTTCGCATTATTGAGCAGGAGCTGCCTTAGCAGCGTCTGGTCCGGCAGATTTCTTGCACTTGCTCTAGTTGGAACATTCTCTATTTCGTCGTCAAAACAGCCAATCGGAAATCTGGAACGATTAGGGTTCTCATTCCCAGGCACTTTGAAGCCCGGTGCATCCTCCTTAAAAAATTCCATCTTGCTATGCGTGGAAAAATCCAAAACTTCCAACATTTCGTCGCCACCACCGACATAGGAACTCTCGGCTGTCTGTGGCGACACTTCGATCTCTTCTTCGCCCGTTGCAGGACACACGCTGGACACACGGTTTCTGTTGACATTTCTAAAAACGGTCACTCCCTCGTCGGGAAGTTTTGCCCTGAATCCCTTCCTACAAGCTGCAATCGAGTTTTCGAGAGGCAAGTCTGAATATCCCAACTCTGCTTCGTCGTCTATTTTGGTATTAACAAGCACATTGCCTGCTGAGAAGGCACTCTGACTTGGATGCACTTTGCTAAGAAGCAAAGATTTACCAACGTTCGTACAGTTCGACAGGGCTTTATCGTGACTGCCAGGCACAGATACTTTCTTCATTTCATCACCAAGCACACAACGCTTGAACACAGGCTTCTTCTTCACGGGCTGAGGAGAACTTCTGACGGCAGAACCAACGGCATCGTCGTCTTCAGCAGATTTATTCACGGAGTCGGAGAAGTGTAGGAACATCATCTGCCTGTTATCGATCGTGATGCCAACAGTGCCCTCTAGACCAATGCTGTACGTGTAGGGAACCAGCTCCAACAAGATGTTGAAAAAAGCCGTCTTCACAGTTTCACTCAACACTGAACTGTCGAGCTCTTCGAACATCCTACTGTCACCTGCACCAACCCTGTCGACAAAATGAACACAAGTTAAATACCAGGAGGGGAGAAAACCAAGATTTTTGGAAAGTAAAAACTTGTCTTTTTGTTGTTTTGGGATTTTTTGGATTTAAGATTTTCCGATTTCGGATGATGTTAAGAAAAAACTCCAACTCAGATTATTTCAGGAATTTCAGTTGAGATTTCAAACGGATAAACACAAAAGGATTGATTGCAGTTGATTTTATTACAATAGTAAGTCAAATCCTGGATTTTAGGCCATTGAATTGATGTTAATTAAACAATTCTCAAAATAGAACATTAAAAAAAAATTCTAGATTTTTGGATTTCTTGTCTTTTTTTAGAAAAACCAAAAAACCAACATTTTGCCACCCCTGTTAAATATGACTTCTTAACTAAATTCTTGAGTTATAAGCTCAACAATATGAAAGACGCGTTGATTCAGATTATTTGATTTAAATTCTGAAAAACCCTGCACATAAAGGTACTATAAAAAGGTATTCTAACACAGGCTGTTATGTTATCAACATAAAATAATATAAAAATAGGTATCTGTCATTATATCTATTTACTTCTTCTTTCTCTCTCTTCCGTCAAGCTTTAAGCTGTCCTATATGTCGAGTGGTGACCAATCCTCTTCTGCCAGAGTAGGAAGCCAGTGGTGGGTCTATTTAGGTGTTCTTCCAAAAGCTGCTCCTGTGATAGCCAGCACTTTCAGGGTTCTTGGTGAGCCTGTCCAGTGTCCACCTCGCAGAGCACCCAAAGTGGTTCTTCTGTCAAAGTCTTCTCCACTGACGGTCTAGTCTCACCATGCAATCCCCTACTTGTCTGTTCACCCTCCCACCACGATGAGGTGCTAGTAGGACTTTGGATTCATGAGATTTATTTATTTATGTCTAAACAATTCTCAAGCAAACAGATGGCGAAAAAAACAGTTTGTCTACCCACAAATCAGACACTAATAATCTGACATAAATTGGTTTCCAGTGTACAGTCCTATTCTGCCCCATACTGCTTCAAATAAAACTTGACTGATGCTGTGTGGCAGTGCTGCTTCTTTTTAAATACCCACAATTGCACAATGGCAGGTTCCACCCCAGTTGCATGATGTTTGCTGGTGATGGGTAAGGTAGCAGTGAAGTGGTCACAAATATTTTCGCAGAGGGAGCATGGTAAGACATGTCATGGTTAGTACATGGTTAGTATGTCAAATCCTCAGCTAACAATTTGAGTTATAATAATCGTTGCAAGTATGCGTAGAATTTCTTTATGTCGAACCATAAAGTATCGACCTGCTGAACTGTCTATAAATGAATTACAAAATCAAAGAAGGACTACAGGTACAGTGGTACATATTTATTCAAGTTAACACTATGCAAACTATCAGATAGATCAGTGATTCAAAGACTCAAGTCGTATGAAACGACACTTTGGAAGTCATCAGTAGCCCTCTAAATATGCAATTCTAATCTACATTGAAAACCTGTGAAATGAAATATCCATTCCACCACAATTCTCTCAACATTGGGACTAAATAATTCAGAGCATCCCACTGATGAAAGGAACAAGTTAATTCTGTGACTCAGCTGATTATGGAAGTGTCACATTAGCTAGACAAAGATAAGTCATACTGGGACAAGATCGATGTTTCAAGGTCGAGTCAGAGACCAATGATAAGGCCCACTATTTTCGTACAAGTCAGACCGTACACATTGCACTATACCCAAATAGTCAGGTCATTAGGCTTAGTCTGACTTAGTCAGACAAAAGTCAAAATAGACCAAGGACAAAGACAACTGAATGATGTCAAACACATTACTAAGGAGAAAATCATCTTTTCTGGACAAGACACACAAAAGACGCCTGGGGATATCTGGATAGAGTCATCAAAGTCTGACCAAAGATAAGCCCAAGACTAAACATGTCATCTTAGTCTAAAGAAGCACAAGCCAGACGAAGTCAAACTCCATCCAAGTCTGACCAACACGAGACCGGTTGTTGGTGGTCAATTTAGAGGCAAACAAGGACCAAGGACAGAAACAAATGATCACATACAACACTTTAATTATTATGGTTGTAAATAAGCTTTACCACAACCAACCCTCTACAGTCAGAGCTCTGAGACATTGGTCCACATTAGGCCTATGCACACGGAACAGACATGAGACATACATATAACACCTTCAATGAGCCTCTAATGTCACGATTATAATAATTTGATTTAAAAAAAATCGTTCTAAAGACTTCGACCTACGCGGCCAGTGCCGACGGTAAAACGCAAGTTTGCCTCTCCGATTCTAAACGCAGGACTGACGCAACTGAAATAGTAATAGCCGTCCATGCTCGAGGCTAGATTATTCCAGCGTAAAGTATTTCGTCAATAACAACTAATCTATTTATAAATTACGTAATGTGTGTCAAGGCTGAGATGTTGAAGGATATTGTTCACAGCACAGGTCAAGGACACGTTCACGTGATACACTAATGAGGCCGCTTTAAGGACACCGCAGTACCAGATGACCTCGAATTTTAAAAGCCTGTTATTAGCACTGTAATAACCCGCAAATTTAGAATGTCCCAACAGTCAGTTTCTACGAACAGTAAATAATAATTCTATTTAAACAAATAATAGCAATAATAGTAAAAATGAAGTAAACGCACACGTTTTAGTAATCCCTATGCTTTTGAGGAAACAATTATCGTTAATCATAAAATAACTTATACTGACATCATTTTGGCGAGAATGCGCCAAAATAGCAGTCGTTTGTATTTTGTCGTTTCAATTTAATTTAATTTAGCAATTTTAAACCAAAATTAATAAATGTCAACGACGCCTTAAATAAACACATCCCAAACTACTTCCGGTCACTTCGGATTACGTATTATGATAAGAGTATTGTGCCTTCTGACGTCTCTACGTAGTCATAGAGCGCCGCCGCTAATTTAGTCAATAACTTTAATATCATCACATTCGTTCAATATCATTGAACGTTCTCATAGAACGGTGAAGAAAATCTATTTCTAATTGTTTGTAGATAATTTGAGATTTTATAAATAAAACTACACCTCCCCCACGACCTGTAGATCTATCTGCTAATGAAATTGTATCATAGAATATGATTTTGGTTTGTGGTGGTATCATTCAACCAAGTTTCAGTTACAGCCAATATATCCACCGGGAAAGACTCAAGTAAGATAATTAGTTCGGGTAATTTGTTTATAATACTACAAAAATTATTGATATGCATTAAAGGCAATTGTTCCAATACTGATGTAAAGTTCTGACCTAAAGCACTATAGGGGCGAGGTAGCAGGTTTCTATCGGCCTGTGGGAGAAATAGTTAGTATCAGGATCAAGATCAGGATTATTTAATAGGGAACGGGTTTCACTATCATCAGAATATACATTGAGTTTATTCCTAACATTCGTCTCAAGTTCAATAGTACGTGACAACAGGTCATCCCCTAAGGCGTTTAAAAAATCATTATGATTTACCAAGTGATTAAAAGGGAGTTGAGCCAGGGTACAATGTAAGCAAGTCCACTGGTCACCATTAAATGGAACACAGTCAACGGATGAACAGCATAATAAGTAGTAACAACCTTTGCAAAGAGCACAGTTAATTGATAAATGTGAATCAGTTATATGGTGCGAACATAAACAACACAAGCTAAAAGACGTAGTGAAGATATTCGTCTTCACAGGAAAAGACACAAATAAAACAACAGTGAACAGCAAAATCCGCATAAACCTGCAGCATGACATTACACATATCGAGGCAATGTGGTTGGCACTTAATTAAAATAAAGACGTTCAGGTAATACACAGAAGTTATCATGGAAACAGTTTTTATAATAGTTATTTGCAGATTGCTTCTAGATATATATATTATAGATAATTTTTTATATATATACATAATTATATATATATTTATATACATATAATTAGATTCGTTCTGCATGTGAGAATCCAATGTTCTTGTTTTCTAATAATATTGAACGATACTATTTTGCAGATTGAGCAGCGAGGTGGGAAATGCATTCCTATTGCCTGTGACCATAGAAAGGACGAAGACATTCAGCGACTGTTTGATCAGGTGAAGACGGAACAGAAGGGCCAGCTGGATGTTCTCGTCAACAACGCCTATTCTGCTGTCGTGGTCAGTGAAGATTGAAGAAACTAACTTTGCTTTCTAAGGACTTAAACGATTTTATCGTCTAGAAGTTTCAAAACATGCATAGCTTACAGTTTAGTAAATATTAATGCCTAATCAGTAATCGATTGTAAGATTCTATTGTGTTTTGTATACTCCATATCTCTTAATGGTAAGGTTTAAATTAAAGTACCCCGATAAATGTATTTGTATATCAAAGAGATTGGTTGGTAGCAGTTGACAGTTTCTGATATTCATGCAGCACGACCGACCAACAGACGGCTGTTTAGATTTCCGTCAACTTGCATCGAATAACCTTGCTTGGTCATGTACCTATCTCCACTCTGTGATTGGTGGAATAAAAGAAAAGCAGTTCCTTGAGCTAGCCCTGAAACAGTCGTGTTTAATTGGTTATGAAGTGTTAGTGATTCATTTGCTTAGCCTCACTGTTTGATTTTTACACTTGCAGCATACAGTTCGTTTACTCATTATAGCTGCATGACCAAGGAGCTGAAATCTAGTCATAACTCCCATCCTGGCGTGGATTTGAACTTCAAACCCTTGGTTCACAGGCTAGCATACTTATATTCATGTTCCCTGGAATAATGAAACCAGTGTATTGAAAGTAACAAAAGTCGCATATGATTGCGTGAATGGGATCTCAGTTATTTGTTGTGTGTTCAGTTCTTCCAATCGAATGAAGTTTATTCTTTATTGTCAGAGACTAGGTGTGTTCCCTTAGAGCTTTGACATTTTGCAGACATAGTACCTTAATCCTATTGCATATGATTTTATGTACTAGATCAATTCTGATGGCAGTGTGTAGTTTAAACATTTAAATATTAATTGAGAAAATATTTGTCATAGCAATTTTCATTTGGGTTGTTTGTTGTAACACTGGTTTTAGACCACTGGTGTCTGCAAATAAGGACCAGCAGTTGATATCCGTGCTTGACTAATTGCAGGCTATTGGAAAATACATGAATATTCCGTTCTGGGAGCAGCCACTGTCAATGTGGGATGATGTGAACCAAGTCGGACTGAGGTACGTTACCAAGTGCTTTCTGAAATTTCTTCAATTCTTCCATAGCATGTAGATGTTGTGGTCCATTCATTCGTTTGAGAAGGGTCTGTTATTGGGCAATCTGAAACCGGGGGTCATATTTTAAGAATTTGAAGGCTTAGGTGAAACATATTTTCCTGAAACGTTTGTTACGTTACACCAAATGTAGTCAGGTACTCATAATGAATTAATTATCATTTGGTGCTATTAAGATTTATTTATTTATTTCCTATACTGCCTCTTCAAGTCCACTCCTACTCGGAGGCGATCCCGACTACAGCCCGAAGCTGTGCCAGAGTTAACACGCCGAAGCACCTTGAGCAATTGTGAGTGAAGGACTTCTTGCTCAAGGTCCCTACACAGCGGCTTGGGTCTGAATCGAACCCGCGACCCTTCGGATGCAATATGGCAACTATCCCACTGCGCCACCGTGCCTCAAAGTAATGATATATGCATCTGAGGAACTTAATTCTTGTGTGAAACAATGTTTTCTGGATGTTCAAATTGTTTTAGGAACCATTATCTGTGCACAGTGCATGCATCTCGACTCATGGTTCCACGAAAGAAAGGCTTAATTGTAAATGTTTCTTCTTCTGGTGGCTTGCGATACCTCTTCAACGTTCCTTATGGCATCGGAAAAGAAGCGGTACCGTATTTTAACTTCAATAACTTGCACTTTTTGACATTTAGCTTCTTGTATTAAGCTAACACAGAAGCTTCTTTTGTAAGAGACATTTGAAGTTAATTTTGAATTCTTTGTGTGGAAATTTGTTTGTTTAGAACACAAATGTACGACCCATGTCTTTATTAGCGTTAGCGATTCACAACTAATTAAACGAACTGATTTTCCATCAAAATGCTTCATAAAACACTGAGTTGATTTACTTCATCAGTCTTAGAGTCAGTGGTTAAAGTGGTCAAGGTGAGCAGTGGGAACTCTAAAGATTTGATTTGTATGTGTTACATGGTTCTTTTGCACTAGAGCAGTGGGAACCCAAGCAAAGAATTGAAAGAGCAGTGGGAAATTCAGTTCCCATGCGTTCCCACCCACTTTAAACCCCGCTTATATTTCTTCTCTGTCTTCATATTCGGGCAATATGGTGCTCTTCTCTGCTGTTCAGATCTTCCTAAATGTCCTTGCAATTCATCTGTGGATGTTTCAAGCACTTCGCATTGGTACCTGTGTCCGCGTGCATAAGAGGTCGTAGGTCTCGCCTATCTCCTAGTCTGTGATCATATCAGCTTTACGCCGGCCGGGCGAATTATATTAGTGGGCATGTAAACTGACCACTTGAGGCTCAAGTCACTGACTAAAGTTACGCCTGCTGAGAGGCAGGCGTATGATGCCGTACGTTGACTTTAGCCGGCCTTGCTGTGATGGTGACCATTGGAATTCAAAGTTCGACATGTCAAACAACATTTTGGATGCAGCTTGTTCACTCTGTTGACTGGAACAATGAACTTAATTGTACTTTTCGTTTTAGCCTTGACAAAAATTACTTAATGTGTGAATGGAAGCATGACAACGATTTGCTTTGAACCCACTTTGCGGAAAGCTTCTCTGCATTGTCTATGTCTGCACGATAACGATGCTGTGAGAGTCTAATAATAGCTTTTGCTCCAGTACAACGCATCTAACCAATTGGGAAAACCCATTGTCTGAGTTCGAGCCTAATTAATCCATGCTTTAACACTTTGAGCGCGTAATACGTGTTAACACGTACTTCGTTTTGCATATGTACACGCGCAGTACGTGTAAAGACGTACCGCAGTTTATCCACTA
>JAQFXW010005063.1:0-10644 GCA_034693945.1 Dendrobaena attemsi
AGTTTTACTTAACTGAATTACAACTTTTCAGTTAATTGTATTGTTACTTTTAGTTTTAGTTAACTTAAACAACACTGATGTAAATGCATCAGAGACGAAATGCGCAAGTGCAACAGAATCTGATGCTTATTGTTGAACTATCCCAGACAGCTCCAGCTGCTTATAAAATGTTAGACTATTAGCTACAATGCCACTTGTTCCAACCTTAATATTGGCGGATGTTGTGTTTTAATATGTGAATTGCTTGCAATCTGTTGCACATTTATGCTTTATTTCTAACAAAAACTTCATTGCGCCTGCGAATAAGCTGATTCCGGCTACTCCGCTTTTGTGGGTGCTAGAGAAGTTTCGAGTTCCGATTACGACTACATAGCAACATAATTGCTCCATTAATTACTTGTCTGAGAAAATATTTCTTTCTACATGTTGTTACAACTCACTATAAAGTGTCTCTCTTGTATTTAACGCATAGTCAGTACATACAAAATAATGAAGTACAAAATTTTCGTGTTTTCGCAGGAATACATTATATTTCTATCCGGTTCAAAACCGTCAGACAAAATCGTCTCCCTTACTTGCGGTTCCATTCCTCATTTAGAATGAGGAAGTTTTGCAGAGTTGTGGCGTAGTTCACATTGACTCGCTAGAGGAAAACGCAATATTCGTTTTCTTTCAGCAATGTTACTGATGCCATCTCCCGAATTACGAGGACTAAGATGAAGTATACTTATATATTGTGGAACGTCGCTATGCAGTGGTAGTGTCCTCACCTTGCGACCGACTGGTCTCTAGTTCCAATCCACCTCAAGCCACTTCGCAAGGACCTTGAGCGAGTTCTTTACTTGCAATTATTCTGTGGGGTTATCAATAATGATAACAAACGAATCTAATCGTATATACATTGCTGAATTAGCTATTCTATTTTATTATATTCATAAATGTCTAAAGCGCCTTTTTCAGTATAACCTAATCACAATGCTTTGGACCCCGTGAGAAAAGGTAAGTTATAAGATAGAGCGCAGAAGCCAGTTAGGATCTCGGAACGACTCAATGAAGGAAGGTCATTCCACAGCACTGGACCAACAGATGCGTGAGCGCATGCTGGGAAGTAGCAGTCTTAGAAGAAGGCACCAGAAGGTCATTACGGCATAGAGAACAGAGAGAGCTATCAGAGGCAGCCGAAATAGGCCGCTGAACCAGGTCACAGAGGTTGCGCAAAGCTACAGTAAAGAATTGAAGTAAACAAGTACAAACGAAGGCATGAACCACGGTGGTGAAAGTCGAAGAAGGAACAGATCGTCAAACTGCACGAAGACGCCGCAGATGATAGAAGCTCAACCTAGACAGGTTAGAGATGTGCTCAGCGAACGAAAGAGTACTGTCAAGAGCGACTCCCAAATTTCGAACACTATTTGTGAAAGTAAACTAAGGGAAGCGCTTATAATAGCAAGTAAAGCAAAATCAAGCTTAAGGAGCTGTTGGCGGGTGCCAAACCAGATCAGCTGCTTCTTAGAGGAATTAAGTGAGAGGCGATTTGAGGACATCCAACACGCAGCTTAGCTTAGATCATTAGAAAGAAGCTCAGTAGATTTACACAGAGCGAGTTGATGGACAGGAGGACCACGAACAAAAGCCTGAACATCATCTGCATAGAGATGACCAGAGGCCAAGTGTTTAGCAAAAAGAATAGGAATATCAGCAGTAAAGTGTATGCAAAGGAGTGGACCAAGCACAGAATTTGAGGAAATCCAAATTTAACAGGCACCCACAAAGTGCGAGAGTCGCCCAGAATAACTATATGTCGGTGAGATAAGATCGAAACCAGTGGAGTGGAGGCCCACTAAGTCGAACAGAAGTTTCAAGATGACATAGAAGCATTTCACGATCGACCATGTCAAATACTGATGAGGCGTCAAATAGTGACAAGAGAGTGACATGCGAGATATCCATGGCAGTATAAATGTCAGAAGGAAGCACAGTTTCAGTAGAGTGATTACCTCTAAATCCAGATTGCCTAGACGGAAGAAGGTCAGACTGAAAATAACGAAACTGCAAGGAAACAAGCCGCTCCAAAGTCTTAGAAAGGAAAGATTAGAAATAGGACGATAGTTTTGACATAAGCTTTGATCTAAATTAGGCTTCTTCAGATTCAGAATATAGGAAAAACAATTGCGCTTTTCTGAGAAGAAAGAAGAAACCCCTCAGAGAGTAACCGATTAAACAGGTACAACAAACATTTTACAATGTTATCTAAAACATCCACTATAACAAACGGTGACAGAGGATCAAGTTCACAAAACTTCAAGTTCAAGAGGAGAGAAGACGACGAAGATCCGATTCTAGAATTGGTTGGAATTCATTGAGACAGTCTCCGTAGTCGTGAAGGAGGGATGTGGCGAGCCTTCTGTGGCGTTCCGCAGGTCATCCTGCTTAGACGTAAGCATGGATAAGAAGTCGTTGGCTGTGAAGGATGGATTTGTTGGCGTGCGCAAGGAACGACCAAGAAGACCGGAGATGGCTGATCACAGTTTCTTTGGGTTGCCTTAATTTCTTGTACCAAGTCTTCCCAGTACGCCGCCTCTTTCTGACGATAGAAGCGATGGAGCGAGCGTAGTTGACTGACCCGGGTGAGATGATCTCTCGGATCCTTAGAACGTCGTAAACGTCAATTAAACATCTATAAAGGCCTATTTGACATGTATATACTATACACTTTATGCAATGTATTGCATATGACTACAAGAAGATTGATAGCTGTAGTAATCTACAAGTCTTTATTTTCTCTGATAAACATAAGTCAACACATATCAGTTTAGTAAAAAGAGAGTGCCAAAATGCTCCTGGTGAATTTATATACGCATCAAGCACCAGTTTAGCCTATCTATATTGCATAAGGTTATAATGTTCTAATCATCTAATGCATGGTGTTTGGCATAGTAATTCAGCAGTCTTTCTTTGGCATAAGAGACATAAAAATAGGCGTATACTGGTTTAGTCGAACTAGGCTCCTCGCTGTTCCTACTGTTTTTCTTATAGCACTAGGCTGATTAGTGCTCCTGATAATTATAGAACAAAACAACAATATTTAACTGAATCTGTCATATTTCTGAGCTACACGTCACCAGTTTTCATCCCACGACAACGCAAGCGGCAAACTGCCTTCATTTTTTATGATTTTTTTGTCTACTATCACCTCATCAATGTATTACACAACAGTTCTACTAGCCTAGAAGCAGAACTTCGTTTGGAAGCATTATAATTGTCAACATCGAACAAACTATCGTCGATCTCATACAATTTTAGATGTCCGTCTCGTCGTTAGACGAACCATGATGTTTACTATACGACTTTATAATTACTTTTATTGGTGCGCTTATCATGTGACATAATTTATAGTAAAGAAAGCCATTATAATCGTAAAACGTAATTGTATTTTGGTATATCCCTTAGGACGATTTTATTAGGGATAGAGATGCATACTGCATGTGCGAGTTAACTCGGAGTTCCCGATGCATGGTAATTAACGCAGAACGATCGGAGATCTCGGTTCCGACTACAGCTCGGAGGTGTGTCGGAGCTGACATGCCAAAGCACAAAGAGCAATTGTGAGCGAAGGACTTGCTCAAGGTTCCTACGTGTGGCTTGGGTCTGAATCGAACTCGCTACCCTTCGGACACAAGGCGGCGACTATCCTATGCATGTGGCAATTTAAAGAAAAAAACGAACTTACGACAGGAACTAATGACTTGTTGAATGAGATGGCGACTTTAGCACAGTTCCTGTGGATGATGGGCACATTTGGAAGACATCTAGTGACTGTTTCGACTGGCTTCGTTTCAGTAATTGCATTGATGTGCCAACATTCGCCCAAAGGCATACAAGGTGCAGTAAAGCAGATTGTGTCAGAGAGCAGGACACACACTTCCTCAACACCACAGGAAACAGTTGGCGTCGTTATATTTGGATGAAGCAGACAGTTGTTCGGACCACACCATAACTAAAACCAAACAGATTCAAATTAGCATATTGTTTGAGACTGTATCTTGTGCATTAGACATTAGGCACCTTTGAAAGAAATCCGACACTCCCAAATTTAAAATCTAGCTTGACATACTGAGGCGTTTTGGTCCCCACTTCTGAACCGGAAGCTAAAAATACGTTAAAATAAGTTCAACAACAATATAAAGCCATATGTAAACCCATCACCATGGAAGCCTTAGAGCCATTGTATCATCACCAGCCAAACAGTGAGTGCTCTTTTGACATACTTCCAACGTGGTTGGTGAATGAGGCGGCTAGGCTGTTGGCACATTGCATTGCTCGGATATTCAAGCATTCCTTTTGCCATTGGCTGTTTCCTGTCCAAATGGAAGCATGTGCTACTGTCAAGCCACTCCTGAAGAAATCGGTCTACGTTAAAAACCGCAATCACAAAACTGCGATCGTCAAAACCGAGATCACAATATAGTGATGCATAAAACAGCGATCATCAAAATGGGAATTCAAAGAGAAACTCCACTCAGCATGAAGAGAGCAGGATTACAGAAAGTTCACTTCAAAGAATTCGACATTCTCTGTTTATTAGTCTTGAATTATTGATTGATTAAAATTCTGTTATATTTTGCTTACTGTTCCATGTATTTTAGTCCTATGTTAGTTGGTTACTGCAGAGGCTTTCTAGTGTGTTCACAGTATGATTCATTTTCAATGCACAATTAGCCTAGTTACATCATTCCTTTAAAATAATAATAAATTAATTTTGAGTTAACTTAGGCCCTAAGCAATTAATGCTTAGAGGACTCTTGCTATAAAATTATTAGAAAGCAGATTCCACATCTTATAAAGTAAGTAAGTTTATTCTTTAAACCAGTTGCTAAGCCGCACTCTGGTGAACAGGTATAGGAGATAAATGTATATATAGACAAGATTCATCATTCAGATTAGTTGAAATCAATAAGTTTACAACATTCTAATAATGAAGTTTTTTCTCATCTGATTGTAAGCTCGCAGTATTACCCTGTCATGAGATCTGGGCCAGAGGCTTAAAAGGCGGAAGCTGCCTATGGAGAACATGACCCGGGTTTCCTATTACTGCAGAAAATAGAGTGGCATCAGCTTGACGGCATAGTTGTTTGAATGTATGGTAATTTACTGCTTACTGTTCCAATTACTGGGAAGGTACCGCTGTCTCATCAAACGATTCATAACAGACTGGAGTCTTGCTCTTTCTTGCTGACTGGCTTATCTCCGCATGCCGGGCAGCGTATAACAACCGAGCCACTGTGGTCGCGCATACTACTTCATAAAGCCTGCGGCTAGACATTCCGTGGGCAGTCAATATGTGAAATGCATACATATAGATTGCCTTACTTTACAGCATATTTAATCTATCTATCTATCTATCTATCTATTTGGAGATTTATAAAGCGCCTCTCTCAGCAGAGCAATTCAGAGGCGCAAATATCAATGTAGAATCAGACTTAGATAATAATAAATAGTACAGACACATTTATATGCATAAGCCAAGCGTATAGGCTATATTATAATTAGGCCATATAATATGCCTGGTACATTATACACATACAAGTCGTACATAAGACATTGGCAATAAATAAAATAGCGGAACACTATAGAGACAACGTAATGTTAATAGTGGCATCCCAATGGGTGATGTTTGGATTCCGCTCTTTTGAAGAAGTTGATGAACTTTTAATAGTCTTAACTTTTGAAAAATTTATTCATCACATCCACCAAAAAGTTCATGACTTCTTTAGTCATTACCTCTCTTTTCTACTTGAAATGTATTAGCCGATTGGGGATGGGGTGGGTTGATGGGGGTTTACCCTTGTGGGGCTAAGTAATTCATGGCACTAAGAAGTACAAATTTCTCCATGGCGCTTAGTCCCCCCCCCTCCAGCCCCTGATAAACTCCGCCCATGGGCATGCCCATTTGCTCAATCCTTTGTAAATGCAACCCATTAATTTCTGAAGAGTTCAATCCCAATCCGTATGATAGCTTCCTTGACTTACAAGTGGTCATTGAATAGGCTGTGAAGTGTATGCACTAGAGTAGTAGGCAAATACTCGCAAGTCACTATCATGGGTTTTCACCTTCTTATAACGTAATGCATCCTGTTTGTCTAAGTATAGAGGGCTACTTGTATCTGACTTCCGGCATTGCTCGTAAGATCTTGTATAAAGATTGGCTGTTGGACAAATCACCAAAATTAATGTCTTCCGTGTTTAAATGTGTGCAATCATCATAGGCTGTATGAGGGCTACATGTATATACTAGGCAATCTTCTTAGTTTAGATACCATATCTTCTTAGTTTTAGTTTAAGAACAAGCTTTTTAGTTAAGGTACTAGAGCTCTTCTTTGTTTAGGTACTACTACTAACCCATTTGTTTCGATACTGATAACAATCACCAAACTTCTAAAGCGCTTCTAGAAAGCCATGCACAGGATCCAGATATTCACTATACTGTAGCTTCCTTGTTTGGGTACTACTCATAATTGTAACTCATAATTGTAACCTCCAAACTTCTAAAGCACTACTCAAAACTCAGAATCTATGTGCATTGTGCAGGGCGCCAGCTTATTTCCTAGCATCTGTGTTTAAGAACTAGCTTGTTTGTTTAGGTATCAGCTCTCAACGTGACTTTTATTGACTTTACAGATTATCTGACATCGTGATGAGTACGTTCTGTGTGGGAGCCGGTCTCTACATAATTACGTCATCGTCACTATGGAAATGCCCGTTCATCTGCCAAGTCACACCCTCCAGGGCCACTCCTTCGTCCGGTCAACAAGTCAACGAAACCCCGTTTGGACCAGTTCCGAGTGTCCTGTTGTCCGCTGCTCTTGGAAGATTCATCTTTTCCTTTTTCCATCTTATCTACGCCGGCTTGAAGTCGAGTCAGTGGAGTCTGTGGTCGGTTGTACATGGCGGATACCTCTGCATAACCGTCATCATCACCGGGGTCATTCTAACAACCGGACAGAACCTACTCGGAGCTACACTCGTTCTCTTGATGGAGGCCGATATTGCGATCGAGCATATATGTCAGGTCGTGGACAGATACGCTCCGGACAAACGGTTACGAAAGGCTCGCGTACTGCTGTCGGTTCTTGGCTGTGCCATGTCATTCGGTACGAGAGTCGCACTGCCATGGGTGATGTGCTTTTCGCTCGGTCATGTCTACAATCCGATCCAGATGGCAGTTCATTCTCTCGGTGTTGCCAGCTTTGCCTTCATCTTTTATCAGGCATACACATTGCTTGTGATGAAGCAACAGTGCGAAAGGATCCAGAGAGTGGTCAGAGAGAGCGAGAGACATGCTGTGAACGATGCGATTGAAACATACCATGGCAAATCTCGCAGCTCAAGTCAGAAAGATTTGGGACGCAAAGATGTGGCAATTTACCTGATGAACGAAGGCCTTATCGAGATGTCATCCTATGCCAAAACAGTAGCCGGTGCAATAACTGGTAGGAAGTTGGCTCCAATTAAAAGTCTATGCGACCACCTTCTGCATGTGAAGCCAGAGTCTAAGTCAGTTATGAAGACGATTACATCGATTTAGTACATGTTAGCATGGCATTCTGTGACATGAGGTCATATGTCATTCTTTGATACAGGGAATGTATCCAGAGAATTTGCCACTTAGATGTTATGTGGTATTGAGGTTTCAGTCAGGTTAATAAAAAATGTAGACCTAGTCAGTTCCGACATCATGACACATGTATTTAACTGGCATTGTGGCATATCACAAGTCACAACACACTAATAAAAATGACTTTAAAAAAGGAAATTTTTTAACAAGGATCTCTTGGAGAGGAGCAATTTGAAGTTCTGGGCTGCAATGAATTGCGGTGACCTAGCCTACAGAATGGATGACAGAAGGTAAGAAATGATAGCATCGGGTATCCAAACTACATCGCTAGACAAAGTTGTTCAGCGAAGATTCCGATGGTTTGGACATGTAAGAAGAATCTCAATTGACTGAATCCAACACAATGCACAACATGCAAGATTTGAAGGAGACAAACAAAGGCAGACTACAACTATGTTGGATAAAATATAAAGAACACATAACTTCACTTAGACTGAACTAAATGCAGCAATCTAGCATACTTGATAACTGACCAAGGACAACAATGATCATTTATTTGAACACATCCCCATCAAAAATGGCTAGTGCCACGAAGATATGATGATGATAAGACTGAAGGTTTGCCAAGTAGAAGTGATCGATAATGAATATATGGAAATTGGAAAACCTTTCTGGAGGTCTGGAACATTTAAGACGATCACTGCAAGAAAATGGGTGATTTTATTACATATTCGAGGCACTAAACATCAGAAAGTTAACTGTACCTGAGTATGGTAACGACTAATGACAGCCACGTATCTTAATCTTATACAGTAACAGCGTCTACCAAGAAGAAGAAAATGACAAAGAAAATGACGCTCAAAAGTTCGACATGAAAATGCTAAGAAGACGATGGCTACTTAAACAGAAGTGCAGTTTGGGAGGCCTTTAAAGTGCATAACAACTGTACTTTGATAAACAAAAATGATGAAAGTAGTGATAACACACAGCAATACCAAAAAATCATCAATACACGTAAACTAGTCTGGACTTGTTGAGAAAACGAATCAGGATGAAAAGCTTCAGCATTACGAATATGCAGCGTCAAGTTCGGGTTAGATTTAAATTGAGATCTAAGCAAAAGCGGGGCATGTAGCTCCAGTTCTACAGAACATGACATGGTGCTGCTTGGACAAGTAACAAGCACATGACTTTAAAAGTAATTCTGCAGATCCTGAACTCTGCTCTATTTATTCAAACGCTTAAAGATATCAGCACTTCTTCCAAGTGCCCCCCCTGAAAAGTTGTTAATAGGAAATAACCGAAGTGCCATCTTCCAATGTTTGACATTCTGTGATTATATCTTGCCTGACTGAAGCTTGTGCATCTTGCATCAGTCATCAGAACTTATTTCTCATAGTAATATTGTTATTAGTTAGATATTTATTGCCACATTATATGCTTAGTATCATTTGGCTCATAAACAAAAGTAGAAGTGTATGAATCACACTCTGACATAAAGGACGTATCTAGTCTAGACTCTAGAGCAAATACTAGCTTGGAAGGATGATTAATGGACACACTGTATACCGTCTGATAGTGTCATAATGAATCATATTCAATACTACTGTCTCAGTTACATAGTGAAGCATATGTGGCTTACACATTCGGAAGAATCATCTGGCTTGCAGTCATCAGGCCACATGATTGCCTTACAACGAGAAATACTATGTTCATCATCATTCTTGTCATACTAGTGTCACCGTAAACTGTTGATCACATGGCTTGTAAATTTGGCTTCATTTGAGCAATTCAGATGTTGCTTTTTGTATGATAATAAACTCAAAAGAAAATAATAAAGTTAGTAATAATTACGAGTTTTTGTTTCCAATAAAAAATCACAGCAATGAGGTTGTGCAATTTCAATAATGACGCATAACCTAAACAACTTAGAAGCACTGTCATGGGAAGTGTTTATTAGGGGGTACGGGGCTAACTTTTTATCCCATGCATGGGTTAGCCCCACGAGTGTTAACCCTCCCCCTTTGACGACAATTTTAAGTTTAGAAGGAAAATGACAACAAAAAGTCATCAACTTTTTGAGGAGTTGAGGATTAATGACGTCGGGAAGTGCGACTAAAAAGTCAACTTTTTGCGAGTTGAGGTTCAATAATATTGGAGAGTGATGACTAAAAAGTCATCAACTTTTTTAAAGTTAAGATTGTGCAGTGGTCTGGCGGCAACCCTCTGTGAACGGTAACCAAACTATGCCCATGAGTACACTGTAGCCAATCACTTCAAGACACTACAAATAGCAAGTTCAAAATAATGTTAGCTGGTCGCAAGTTAATTGGGATCCATCCATATTGTCTGAGTGCAAAGATTAGAATTCTAAGTATGTCCTTCATTAAAGCAGTTGTTAAACTGCATTCTGGTGAACAAACATAATTACAGGGGAGATACAATATATACAAAAAAGGTAGGATCAGTGAACTGTTACTAATTTGAGTAATTTCAAGTACTAGTACACCAGTACTGGTGAACATAATGTGGCCAGAAAGTTCCAACACATCTAGTTCAAGCAAAAATAATACATAGATAGATAACCGTTAGATGAAATACAATACAATACAGACAACATCTGCTGCAAATTGCATGCTTGGAGCTGGTATGCCATCAAAAGCATACAGGCAACTGGTCGCATTATTATGGCATGCTTTAATAATGGATATATACAGCAGTCATTTGTGCTGTATTCAATGACTGTTGTGACCAGTGTTTGAACTGCTTTCAATGTATACATGCACTTAGTACTCTCACGTTCACATTTTGGTGTGACCTTGTGCGATTTGCAAATTTAGAAAATAAATAAATACATGGACTGAAAATAAAAATGTACTGCGTTACATCCTCTTCCTGAAAAGCCTTTAAGATAACAACAAGCACTGCGGACACTTGGCATCTGTATTAGTTGATTAACTAACTGTTCCAGTATCCTGATTTCTATGCTGAACCCAATTACACTCGTGTACTATAGATGCTGAAGGAAC
>JAQFXW010005064.1:0-10644 GCA_034693945.1 Dendrobaena attemsi
TCACATCATCGCATCATCACATCATCGCATCATCACATCACCGCATCATCGTTTCTTGCGGTATTATTGTTTAGAATAATAATACCGTCTTGGCCTTGAATTGTGTTGCCCCGAAATGCCGTGAAATTGTCGATCTCAGAAGTAATCAAGGACGTCATTTGATACGCACTGCTGAAAGCAGATATACACCGTGGCTCAATAAAAAAGTAAGCCAAATTGTTTTTGATATATCTCCAAAACCTGAAAGTGAATCATACTAAACTTTCCCACATATTTAGAGAAGTTAACCAGGAATATTATTCCAAAATACCATAGGATTCCAACGTTCCATAAATTTTATATGAGTCTTCAACTTTATATACCGAAAAATAAATTTACAAGCAAATTTCGACTCCTTGATTCAATAAAAAGTTAGCCAAACTTTAACTACTAATTTTTTATATTATGAAAAAAATATCCGAACTTGAACTGTAATTTTTTTATTAGTGTTTCCAAAAGAAAAAAAACCATATTCTTACTTTTTTATTTAATGATTTGTTTCTTGCGCAAAATGAAGGCGATATTACGATAGAGGATAATCGACGGGCTGTCGCTCAATGGTGTCAATGCCTCCAGGCTTGCGTAAAAGCAGAAGGAGGACATTTTGAACATTTGCTTCAATTAAATCATCAAACCATGGGCCTACAACTGAGAATTCCCTAATAAATATTAAATCTGTCTTCGTGTTAGAATTAACCCACTTCTTATTAAAATCTTATTGAAAATTGCTTGTAAACTTAAATTTCGGTATAATGAAGTTTGAAGACTCATATAAAATTTATGGCATGTTGAAATCATATGATATTTTGGAATAACATATTGGGTCCATTTCTTTAAATATCTGGAAAATTTTAAGATGATTCTTTGTCAGGTACTACTAGAGATATGTCAAAAACAATTTGGCTTACCTTTTTAACCACGGTGTATATCCCCAGCATAACAGAGCCAGCAGCATTCGGCAGATCCGATGGCAAAAGACCGGACGGAACCACTCTTGTTCCATGGTCAGGTGGAGAATACCTGGCTTGGAAGGCTACTAGGGTCAATACCCGCATCTTATATCACAGACGCAGCCAGTTCCTCGAAAGGTCCTTCTTTGGTCCGGGCTTCTGATCGTAAGATCCAGAAATGCCGGGAGCTTTCGACATCACAGATATTTTCACCTGGGGCCAATTGATCCGATGTATCCATCTATATCGGACTTCGTCAGTGAAATAGGTCGTGTATTATATAGTTACTGAATCGTTAACTTCTCGTTCATCATAGGTGACAATAACAGAGACGAAAATGGTTCCATTAACATTGTGGCATTTAAAGGCACATTCTCCGCAGTGCAAAAAGACAAGGCCTGAACTTTCAGTAATCAATCCTATTCCTAAAAACAATTGTAAAAAGAATCCTGATGGATGCCGCCGGGCAAAAAAGATGAAAATGACAATACTCTACTCTCACACGAACGTCACAAAACCCAATCAGACCGGAGAATCATAATTATTAAGCATCGTGGGAAAGTAGCAGCATGCTAGAAGCCATAGTCTACATCGACCCTGGACAATAATTGACGACCGTTGGTGATTGGGTCAAATTACACAGATTGAAAACCCATAGAACTGAGACCCGTAGGGTTTAGCCAGAGGATTTTACTACTCATCTCCTGTTGTCTTAAAAACGCAGAGGACCATAATAGGTACACGTACACGCGATATAATAATGTTCCATATAAACCAACTTGAAATCCCGTCTCCAAGTCACTTTCCATTCTCTGGCGTTGAACCGAGTCGAGTCACTTGCAGCGACTTGTGTGAGTATTTGAGCCAATCTCAAATTTATTTTGATTCATTCAAATTGAATATAGGACTATTTCCTGTAATTGAGACTATTGTGGCCTGAGACAAATCTATCAGCTACATGTATTTATTCGTATATTTCAAAACCGCCTTTTCAGGTTCTCTGCTAGTATTCAGAGGCAGTTCCGACAACTATAATTACAACCCAAAGGTGCATCGGAGTTCCTACGCCGAAGTGCCTAGAGCATTATTGTGAGTGAAGAACTTGCTCAACGTATATACTTATGCAGTGGCTTGGGTCTGAATCGAATCCGCGACCCTTCTACACCACCAGCCCCACAAATTAATTAGCTTTTGTTATAGCTATGTCTATTGATGTAAAATGAGTGATCATCATATTTTTCACCACCATTGTCATCAACATCACAACTACATTGCGTTTTAGTGTATTTACCGATTTGCTAAACACCTATCATATATTATTTCAACCATAAGTGGTGGCAAAGGAGCGTCATAAACTAATTACTGAAGATAATGCTGTTCAGCAGTGCCTACCCTACATCTGATTGGGTCGAGCGCGCCTCTCTTGATCTTACTCTTAGAGGCGCTCAATTGCTGGTCTATTGTACCGCATGTAGGCCTATATAGCTGGTGTTGAGATCCTTGCAAAAGCTGATCTTGTAGTAAAGACTTCAATTTACTGGTATTCCAGGAGAATAATTATTCTTTTGAAGGTGTCTTGGAGATCGTTGAAGATGCTGCTGTCATTAAATGACAGAAATGTTCTGTTGCCTCTTCTTCTCAGCTCTCTCATCTTCAGCTGCGATGGATCTGAAACGTAAAATTAAAAATGTTCATCGTCTCTTTCTCTCACCAATTATTAATATTGTTGCATTGCAGTAGCAATCACCCCAACGACCCTAGAAGGAGTCTCATCCCATGGCTGAAATCAATATCTGGGTGTGGTGATTAATCATGGGAAATCATGATTCTATCCGGCGCAGGTTCATCGTCTATTTTTCGCAACCATTATTATTTTATGAGGTAACAAATGGTTAGACTGAGGCGCCTCCAGTGGCAAATCGCTTTGGTCAATCCGCGTTAATCCGTTAAAATATCCGTAGGGGGAAACATCCGTGCAATGGCTTTAATTTAAGCCTAAGGTCTGGAAGGCATGGTACAGATTGGATCTTGTATAAGAAAAATGAACCTCAGGCCCTGATATTTACGTAGGTTAAGGGATTCCTTTGACAAGCAAGATAATTCTAGCATAATTAAGCGATAGACATGTTGGACACACAACAGAAAACTGCGGGATATCCGAAGTTGTTATTGTCACAGCAGCAGCAGCAGTAGATTGCAGTAGTATTACTGCTAAGAGTAGTAGCAGTGGTGGAAGTAGGCATAGGCCTAATAGTAGGCGTTGTAGGCCTAGTTGTAAAAATGGCAGTGGGAGGTCGAGTTCTGTTTGTGGCGGTAGCAATTTTGACGACACCATAAAAAGATAGTAGGCCCATATACAGGGTGGCTAAAGGAATGTCCCAACTAGACCCTATATTAATGGCCGTTATCTTTGTCAAAAGTGGGAATTTAAAAATAAAATTTTTCAGGCTGACAGACAATTCATATTTACATACAATTGCTAAATTTCAGCAAAATATTTCAAACAGAACAAACGTTATGCAACTTCTAGTGACGTCACCCACCAATTTTTATAGTTACAAAATGTTTAACATTTTTGTGCTAATATTTCCGCCAAAGGTAAAAATCTTTTGATGCAATTCATATTGACATATAACCACCAAATTTTATGAAAATATTTCAAACGCAATAAATGTTAAAGCACTTTTAGCAAGAACACCTCTAGTATTCTGACGAATCAAGAAAGTGTAGCACAACAAACGTTAAAAAATGCAATGCTGTAACTTTGTTGCGATTGACACATTTTGATACAAAATTTGGTCGTTATAAGTACATATGAATTACCTTTAAGCCTGCAAACTTTTATTTTAAGATGTTTACATTTGGCGGAAACATCACATGTTTACATTTAGTGGAAATATTAGCAAAAACCTGTTAAGCGTTTTTGAACCATAAAAATACGGCGAGTGACGTCACTAGAAGTTGAATAACGTTTGTTCTGTTTAAAATATTTTGCTGAAATTTGGCAATAGTATGTAAATATGAATTGTCTATCAGCCTGTACAATTTTATTTTAAAATTCCCACTTTTGACAAAATATCGGCTGCAAATGTAGGTGGGACGTTTGTTTTGAGCCACCCTGTTATGTTTGCATTTTATTATTGTTACCATTAAACAACTATCATTGGTCCATTTTCTGACGTGTGTCCATTATATCTAAAATATATGATACATTATAGACTTCACTTATATTTATTTTGGCTTTGGAGTAGGTCTACTTGGAACGCCACAAGCAGGCACAGCAGTCTATTATTCAAAGAGAAGGTTTTGAATTTTGTTTATTACTTGTAGACCGAAACAGATTTTCAGTCGTCTAATGGAAAACTACGATCGACACGAGGTCCCTGTTGGCCGTGAGATAACACTTGCATAGTGCTAATACTTCTGAACTGCAGGGCTAATAAACTATAGCGCTAGCTGCGTTACAGAGTCATCAATTAATTTAATTTTCAAACCTTATGCAGAATAGATTGATTTAGACCTACATTGAAAAAAACAATGCACGTCATTGTTAAAATCAAACAATTGACTGCATAGGCCTAAATACTTTCCTAAACTGGTTCGAATTAGTGTAAAGTGAAAAATACGATGAATAACTCTGTTATGGCTAATATGTTATGGATCCTTTAGAATTGGACATTAATAGACTATTACGCTGGATTTGATTATTACAACATTAACCGATGCAAGGCCGTAAACAGAGGGGTGTTTTTTGGATGTTTACCTACCCCTTCTTCGAAATCAAATAAGGCAACAATTAAATACTGTAAAATTTGCGATCAGTGAATACCTTAAGCTAAAATTAACCGAAACGCTAAACGTGTAAGAGGACATACTATGATTTAAATTATGAAGATGCGTTTCTACTTCTACTCCTCTGTTCTACAGTTTGTCACGCTCATACAAAACCCTTAGTCGGCTGCTTATCGACATTTCTTCTCTTCCGTCAGTTTCCTGACGATGAGGCCTTTATAAATTTTCTCCAGTTTTCTCTAACCAAGCTTATCGGCTTTGGTTAATGGTGAATACACGAATAGGCCATAAACACCTCTGAAAAAAAGAATCCTGGCTACGACCTTGCGGCTTGATCCGATGTAACATGTTTCAATTGGATTTAATTATTACCAGATTATGTAGGCCTAATGTTGAAGTTGAATAAGATTTAGTTATGTCAGATTTCATTGGATATTGACATAAATTTGTTATTTTAAAATCTGTGTGAAAAATTAAATTTTGATTATTTCCAATAATAATATGTAATTGGCCGGAATTCACCTGCCCTGATGTGGTTTCATTTCAGCCGACAACCAACCAATAGAAGTGAGACTGAACATTCATGTTCTCAACCTGCAGTATGCAAGTGCTGAAACCTCGGTATGTCCCCATAAATAGTTTGTTGGCAAATTCTTTGGAGGAGCGTAGAACACAATGACATCCTCGATCTTTTCCAGGTTCAATAGCTGTGTTCCTGTGTTGGACCTTGAATAAGTCCATAAATTTCAGTTGATCGACGCAAGTAATCCTTGCTCAGTCATTCAACGATGCTGCTTAAGAGTGTACCACTTGACAAGACGGGGAGTATCCCACTACGCCAAAACATTCCACGTGTTGCGCAGTGGGATAGTCGCCACCTTGCGTCCGAAGGATCGCGGGTTCGATTCAGAACCAAGCCATTGCATAAGGACCTTTACTCCTTGAGGAAGTCCACTCACAATAAATTATTGTTCGAGGCGTATTGGCGTGTTAACTGAGACACACCTCCGAGCTGTAGTCAGAACCGCCACTGGGTAATAGTGGATGTGAAGAGACAACATATAAAATATGTGTAAATAAACAAATAAACAAATAAATAAATTAGATAACTCAAATAACTGCTGTTCCGTTACCTATAATAGCAGTTTAAGACATTTCAGGATCGTCGTTCATAGTATTGATATTCGCAAGTAAGTACGTGAGTAGTCATAGTAATAATGAAACGATAAGCGCTTTTTGCCCTCTTTAACCTGGCTACGTTAAATCACACTTTCCCTGCAATTTCAGAAGACTATCGAAACATTACTCCTGCTCTTATTGATAATTGTTTAAATATTGATGAATCATTAATGTCTCGGGAATCAAGAAAAGAAATAAATTACGAATAGTAATCGATTGAATCACAGTTTTAATGGAATGACCCGAAACACAAAGTTTCAATTTCGTGTGTGCGTCTCGGGTTAGTGTTGCGCTGTTTTCTTCTGTACCGATCAGGATTTCTCGATCACTATATACCTGAGGCAAGCGTGGACAGACCCGCGACTGAGGTTTAACACCACCGATGGAAAAGTAACAAACATTCGTCTACCGGAGGATAGCTGGAAACAGATCTGGGTTCCAGATACCTTCTTGAAGGATGCGCGGAGTGTCAAGGTGGATGACGGTTTGTCGTCGAATCATCTTCTCAGAGTGAACACAGCTGGTGATATTTGGTATGTCATGAAGTAAGTCCAACCAGATTTGGATACAATAATTCAATGTAGGACTAATCCAGCGCAAACTGCGTTCTTGAGTTCCTTAATCCCTATTCTTCTGGTCCGTTCTGTATAGACAGATATAATAGTGGGAAACTAACCACTAGGTCTTCCTATTACTCTATATAAACTTAATTAACTTAATTTTATTACTTTGCATGTTATAAGTGGATGTGAAGAGACAATATTGTTATAAGTTCGGTATTACATTTTTATTTCCATGCTTCTTAACGTGAAAACCAAAGGCTAAAAAGTGAGTTTGCAGATGCTAAGTAAAGAATAGTACTTGCTTACTAATTGTTTTGTCTGAGAAGGTGTTATTTTTATAAACTGCAATTGCTTCCTGGTAGTTTGTTCGACTGTTGCATTAAAAGATTGTCCTGTCTTGTGGCAATTAGCCTATACTAGATCAAGTCAGAGTTGGCCACTCATCCGCTTATGAAGTTTCCCGACTGCAATTTGCTAAACTGAGTCCTTGTCAGTTAATTAAGCATGCTTCAATTGACGAATATGATTAACATTGCAGTTTTATTCATATAATGCATAACAAACATTATTGAAATTTGATAATGATTTGGCTTTAAGGTAATTGATAAGGGGATTCGATTGATCGAAATTAACTTGAAGCGTAGTTCTATTTTCCAGAATGTGAACTCATTGTTTGTTCACCCTATCTATGTTGACCATAATAATAACTGTTCATGGTGTCATTGGCAATAATGCTTCAGGACCAGATCTCTTTGATATAGCTCGTTTAATGGTAATTTTTGATCAACTCTGGGGCTTGGCAGATGTCGGTCAGTTCACTATGGTTCTTGAGTTAATCAAGGACACCTTCAAAGAACGTTACACTAAGATTGATTATGCACGGTATCTGTATACAAGAGTGGAATCTTTTGCAACTGGCTTAATAACGAATGTATTTACTTACTAAGTTACTTACTTACAAATTTATTTACTTACTTATTTAGATTGTCCGCAGTAATACCGTCTCAGTTTGACTTGGCGAAATATCCCTTTGACAAACAAAGTTTCAAGCTAGCCTTCGAAAGCTGTGAGTTTTATCGATCTTTTCCTATGTTCCTCTATCCGCAAATTTGTTGTATGCCATCTATACAGTATATCATAACGGCAACAAACGTGAAATTTTTCTAAAGAATATGGCAACACCTTAACTTCATTCTTGGCAGGATGTGAAATTGTGGAGTGACTTTCTGCTAGCGTAATGTTTGTGTTCAGGAGATGGATCCCATTCTTTTATCATTATTCATTCATTCGAATATTGTATTGCACTTTTACACTATGTTATTTTCTACATGTATGTAATATATCCTGTACTCGGCTCGAACAACCTTCCTCTCGTTTGAATTGAAACCTGACCATTATGCTTCACTCAGGGAGGGCCTTGATCTGAGAATTAAGTACTGCTCTTGTCACATCAAACTTTTCCGTACAGTTTGGAATAATGAAGATAATAATTATTATTGCAACGCCCATATTCACATCTGCTACGTTTGCCAGGATTAAAGCGCCTGGCGCATTACTGACCTCCTCTTGGTTCCTATATTTCTATAACCCTTTTCAGAACAGACTAGGCGCAATAGACTAGTGCATGTGATACTGTGGGTAAAATGTTCCTTCGTGTAAATTCTCTGTTCTATAATTATGTGTTTAGTTCTCAGCCGTCCTCGATTCGAGGGTTGGCTGCGTTGTGCAACAAATCCTCGGTGTAGGCCAACTGCCGACTTGCCATTCTAATACCTTCCACATGTCTGCACTCCCCATCCTTAATGTCACCTAGAACCATTTCATGTGCCCGATTCCATTAAACGAATGTCCTCTGTGGCACACCTGCAAAAGTATAATGGTTTTGACTCGTTCAATCGTAAGAGGTTGAGCACAACTAACAGTTACAGCAAAGGCTTCCAAATACTTTGTTGCGGGCATATATACATAGGCCTACCCACAGTGGTGCTAATGCAATGCTACTTTCCTCACCGTCCTGTTGAGTTATTGTGCTGTCTTAGCAGCCATACTCTTCTCAACTGTCAATGTTAATGTTACATTAGCTTTCAATACAAATTACTGTTGTTAAAATTAATGTTTAACCTATAGTTGGTTACAAGATGGATGCCTTCTATCTTACGTTTATGGACGTTGCTCTCTATGTGGATCGGGAAAATGCTGTGCTACCGCAGCTTGACATACTCGAAGTAATGAAGGACGACTGCTCACAGAATTATTCAGTTGGTTAGTCTCATTCAATAAAATAAAACAAATTTAACAATCAGGAAAGTAGATATTTAATTTTTAATGCGCTTGCTATCGCAAACAGTATTTTCCCTGTGAAAATTGCAATTGCTGAAATTTTGCTTCGTCAAGTCTTGATTTATCTCCACTTATCGACTTTAGTTGATCGCGGTTTGGAATAACCAACTTGTCAGCAGTGTTTAAATTTTTCAAATGAACTGGGGTCAACAAGTTCTAATAGATAACCTAAGTACACAACACATGTCTAAATCAATGCAGTTACACAGGAACTCACTCCAACACATTTTTACTAACTTAACTAGGTCTAACGGCCAAACAAATAACTGAGGGGCCAACAACCCACACAATCTTCCTCCCCGACAACTTAAACACTGCTTGCCAGCATTGAACTGCTCATTGGAACTAACTACATGATATAACTGAAGCTTTTTACTATGCCCATCAGAAAAAACAAACATTATGCGTGATCGTGAAATAGGCTACCTATTGACGGTAAACATTTAGTATAAGAATAGGTAAGTGTAATAAATTAAGTATTTTATTTATATTTTAGGAGTCGGTTTCTAGTAATTTGCCCTTAATGTCTAATTTTTTTTTGAAGGAGCTTACACATGCCTGCAGATGGTCTTAAGCCTCCAGCGACAAAGCAGTCTGTTCGTTTTTCATTACTACCTGCCCAGTATCCTCATTGTCATTCTGTCCTGGTTGGCCTTCTGGATCAACCCAGAAAATTCCTCTCCATCTAGACTGCTGACAGGGATCCTATCCTTCTTTGCTCTGATCGTGTTGAACACTTTTTCCAGCCACTCAAAGATCACTGCGCAATACAAAACCTCCATTGGCTGTTGGGTGATTGTCTGCTACCTTCTGGTATTTGCTACTCTGGTCCAGTTCGCTATTATCAACATTCTTTCGAAGATTCCCAGCGGAGTTCGGATACTCGATCATCTGAAACCGTCGTTCGCAACAGCTGAAAAGGCCACCGAGACGGTTAGAGATCAGGAACAAAATAATGCTTTTGACCCTAACGCTTTAACAACTTCCAGTGTGTTTGTGTTTATAATCAAACGACGACAAGCTGAAGTAAAGCTAATAAGCCAGAAGATTGTGAGGCAAAGCAGTATTGGTAACACGAGAAAGCATAGAATGAGAAACAAGAAGTCAGGCAATGTCAGAGGTGAATTATTATAATGCAGGGGACCATAGCCAGAACCCTGATGAAAACCATAAGGAGCAGAATCCAAGGATGCCTGGGAGAACCGTGGATAACACAAAGGAAAGACCACTAGGAGAAGATATCAACCAGAAAAGTATAGTACAGTCTTCTGGGGCCATATCTTCCAGCCACTTGAGTACATTGCAGGGGTCGAGAGAGTTTCTATCATTACTTGCTTGGTTACATTTAGCGACGCTGCTTTATAACTGAGTAGTTTCTTGAAGAGGCGCTTTATAAATGTCCAGAATGAATGAATGAATGAATAACGGCGTCCTCCTTAATCCCGTCCTGGGATTGGCTCTGTTATTATGACTATTGTTTCGCAATTTGCCTATCTCTGGAAAACTTATATTTAATACATTGGTGTATAATTAGGGAGTTCCATATCTGTTGCTGTTAGTAAAAATAGCTAATAATTTTTTGTACATAATACAAAAGTCGTTCCTTCTACTAACCCGCTCGTAACGAAAAGTGTGAAGCCGTAACAAGTCTTAACGCGTGATGGCGGATTGTTAACCGTCTCTCTTGGCTTCAACTCTTTACACCTACGTTGTATGATAACTTTTTGTCAGTGTGCGCATTGTACAACAAACCCGTCCTTATAGCTGAGATGGGCTTTAAA
>JAQFXW010005065.1:0-10643 GCA_034693945.1 Dendrobaena attemsi
CCCCACGGGGGTTCAGATGGAGCAGAAATCTCGAAGCAAATTTCTGCCCTGGCCGGGATTGGAACCCGGTACCTCCTTCTTGGCAATACAGCACACTAACGACTAAACTACAAACACAGTCCAGCACGCTAACCACTACACTAACCAAGCACCCCCTAATACCCGAGTTCAACTCACGAAAGACCCCTCAGGATGACTTATCGGTCATTTGCTAGACTGCGTTGTAAACTGAGATGCATAGTGAATTGGGCGCCGTGCGCGGCTGCAAAAGGTTACATTTGACTTATGTAATAACCTCTGTCGCTCATTCACGCTATTATTTTCGGTAATTAAACTGCGCTCTTGTCAGGTTTAGAATAGCAACCAACAGTTGATTTGATTATATTTACCGTCTGCTCTCAAACTATGGTCGAAGATCAAGGATCTGGCAATAACAATTGGCGGATAATCTCTTCAATTAAAAGCTGAGGACTAACAATGCAGCATTGTTAAAGGTTTCGGAGTTATCAAGGGTCCAATCAAGTTTTCATTTAATTACAATTTTAATGTTTTGCAGAAGTATTTATTATACGGTGAGACAACGTTTCACAGATCTCTAAAGCGAACAGTGAAAACCAATAACGTTTTCCTATTTCACGCCTTACCTTGTGGTATGAAGGATTTTGAACTGGATGCCGACAATGTCTTTTTCATCAATGATCTTTTGTGTAATAATTGGTAGTCTAAATTCTAATTACTAGTCAGATTATTACGGTAGTGTAGTAGTGAAGGTCGCCGCCTTGTAACCGAAAGGTTCCAAGTTCGAATCATACCCGCCGCGTAAGGAGCCTTAGCAAGTCATTCACTCACAATTGCTGAAGCACTTTCGGCGTGTAAAATTTCAACACACCTTCGGGCTGTAGTCGGGACAGCCTCTGAATAGTAGTGGACTGTGAAGGTAAGTATAGAAATACACATACATACATACATATTACAAACTATCTAGTCTAACAATATTTATTTGAAAAAGCAGGCAAGCTAGTAGTTAGCCTACGTTGTGGCGCCGGTGGGCCTCCGTAGTAATAATAGTTCCATATGTACCAGGCCTAGAAATGTAAATTCGACACAGGGAATAAAAGCCAAAAATTGGAAGCCAAATGTATTATTTCATTACAAACTGTTGTTACTCTAGCAGCATAATCTAGCAAAGTAGAAGTTAAACCTATAATTATAAGGTTCAGGCTAAAATTCTGATTTTTTGGTCATCCCGAAGTATGTATATTCTCATCTTGCCTTGACCTTGATCATTTATTAAATCTGAGTTTTGATACGATGTTCTTAGCAAAAGACTCGAGATTATTAGGTTTTGCATTGCATTAATTAAACTCAAGTCCATTTGTTTTGGTAAACACATCCCCCCGGAATGAAAGTTGGCAATGTAAAAGTTCGATCTTAGTGAGAGAAACGGCAGAGAAATACGAGTTGTGTGGCGTAAAACTTCCCCGAAATTATATAACGTAAAAGATATTTTGTGGAACGTGAAAAACAACCAACGAAATAAAATCCTGGCAACAGCCTTCATTAAACTGCATTCAAGTATTTATAACTATGGGACCACTTGCAGAAAAATCTTTTAGGAGGATCTCTCGATTACCGTGCAGCATCTGCGCTTAAGTTAACACGCCAACACGTTTAATTTACTACACCCATCCACCCTAAGTCTATGAAGCATTCCCATAAGTTTTCTGGAAAAATCCCCTCTGAATCTGTTTGTCTGAAACTTCAACATCGCCTCGGCCAAAAGTTGATGAACTCATTTTAATCCGAATTAATAAACAAATTTCCTTTTCCCTTCGCCAAACAATTATTTTCCCCTAAATTGACTGTTATGAACATTTCTGCTTATTTCTCCCCACAGGATGGACGCCTCTAACTATGCCATCTGGGGAGTGGGTCCGTAGCTAAGTGGGGAGAGAGGCTGGTCGATAAGCTAAGTACTGATCTGGCGACGTGGGATCGAACCCCACATAGGGCAGTAATTTATTTTAAGTTTCTGTTAGCCACCAAAGGAGCTTTCTGTTGTGTGGTTTGGTTCGCGTCAGTCGGAAAATAAGATCGCCCACCCCCACTCCTGGTTTGGCCGTACCAGGAGTGTTCCAGTTATTTATAGGCCATTAGTATAAGGCTAACCCGCTGTAAAGGCCGACCTACATGTCGTGCTATGCGGGCCGTATTTCGTATAACCTGTCTGTAATCATGTTGCGGTCTGTCAATGTGAATTCAATAAACGAATATAATATGTTGTTGTTAAAGACGGTTGAGACTACTTAGGAGCTCTACTACTCTTAGATTTAAATTCAACGTAAGAACACTCTTCATGGGAAGAGTGAAGGAATTCTTGAACAATTGCATCTAATACGCAGGACTGACGCGCCACACATTTCTCATTATCTAGACTATGCAGACTACGGGTTATTCTATAAAAATAATGGTTGAAAAATTCATAATGCGGTGTACTTAAGAAATGCACGAAACAATCAATACAACATAAGCTAGACATCGGCGTCCCTGTTGAGTTCGCCTCGACTGGAGCTATATAAATTGAGATTAACAATTAGAAAATAAGTTGCAGCGTTAAGCTATCGTTCTTACGATTAATCGCTGCATATTATGAGACCATTTATCTAAACACCTTTGAAATTGAGGCAACATCTTATATAGGTGAGAGTCGTTCAAAATTACTTATAATTTGAACGTGCAATTTAGCTACAATAAGACCATGTTCCTTTACATACTGAAAAGGATGTAATATTTTCAAATATTTATTTCCGCCATTGACAGCTGTAATGCTTTATGTTATGTTTTGTTGTTACTGGTTGCAATAAAGAACATTGAAAAGAAAAAGATATTGATTTGAATATATATCGTTCAAATAAGAAACCTTAAATAAAATTCACCACTGAAGTGTCAATTATTACTGGAATGATAAAGCTGAAGTCAATGGTCTATCATGATTTACAGCGCATCAGATAACATTCCGGTAAGGCCTTGTTCTATAGTAAACAATGGTAAATTTAATTGTATGTGGCATTACTTTCTTCACACACCTTAAAAAGAGAGCAGTTTTAAGGTGTGTGAAGAAAGTAATGCCACATACAGATTCATCGTACTTATAATTTAATTGAACTTTGCAGTCTTCGCAGATCAATTCTGTAGAAGATGTTTAGAGATCACAAAGACTTGTAAGTTTCAAGCCTAAAAATAGGGATGACGCCACCATTTCTCTCTCATTCGATATCTCGATTTTGTAATTCTCTAGTCAGCAATATGACATGTTATCATTCATTCACATAGATTTATATATCCCCCATTCGAGGCAACTACCCAGAAGCGCTTCCGATCCCAGCACGGGCAAAGAGAGCAGTTTTAAGGTGTGTGAAGAAAGCAATGCCACATATACATGCACACACAACATTACAGGACAGAACATATAATTTGGACACCTATTTTAAGTTGTCATATTCTTTATATAAAATAAGATAACCATCATTCGCTGTATACGTGTTTTCTTTTCGTCCAGTTTCCTAAAAATGACAATCGTGAAACTAAATTGATTTAATCAAGGTCCTCATTTCACGGTCAGGGTTTTTGTCGTCAGATTCATCGTACTTATAAGTGTGATATTACACAGAACAACCTTCAAGAGACTGTTCAGATCATCAGATGTGAAAATCCGTTAATCACTGACATGCTATTTGTATCTTCTAAGTAAACGCCGTTCAATATGAGTTTGGTTATATTTATTATTATTAATGCTCAAGACGATCAAAATACTGCGTGTGTTGTTAAGTAATGTGTCAAACTGTATAGGTAAAATTTGAAAAATAGCGAATCCTAGAGCGAGGTCAGAAATGCATTTAACTGTAATCAATGTGAGCAATTCTAATCGGATATAAATAATGGTCCCTTAAAATAAGAAACATTCGTACGTTTATCTCTAACTGTCGGCGAATCATGAATATAATAAGCCGCTGACCTCCTGGAAATTCGACCTCTGACCACCACAAACGTGCCTCTGGACAACCCTTATGATTTGACGTAGCGCTCAAGAATGGCTGGTGCTTTGCGCTTGGCCTCCCTGAGCGCTCTAGAAGTTTCGAGATTACGATAACGATTACGATTAATATGCCTACATGCCACAGAATCTTAAAGTTACACTTGATGTGTAAAGCCCGAGGCTTAGGCTATACGGAATTGTAACGAGCCAGAGCGGATAATTTAAACACCTATTTTTAAGAGGACACCGCCTTTATATTAATATAATTATGTGGTTACCAGTCTAGCCAATTGCTAGTCTCCTAATTCGGTTCTCCAAGCAAAGTCCACTTAATCATTTAAAGATTACAGTTACTAAGACTACTAAGTCTAATGTCTTGTGAAACGGTTAATCTTACCACTGATTAGTCCTACTAACAATCAATAGTTATAGCTTACAGGGCTTAACGATAGCTTATGACGACAACAAAAGCTGTTGCAATCAAAATTAGGCCTACAATTTATACTTATTTCATCTTTTCTATGCCATTACCAACATAAAATTGTACACCATGTATGAATATAATAGAATAAATAGAGTAGAGTGTGAGGTTCAGCAGTTTAACGACATCTTATGACAACATTGGCCGTTACCGTGGGAGAAAAAATTTTGCTCGGGTTTATTACAACCATGGGAGCTATTTATAAAGACTCTGCCGATTTGTCACAATTTTAACTCTTGGATTTATCCCATACTTTGTGCTCTTCAATGACTTTATATCTCACTCTGAATTCAAATTCAAAGTTGTATGAACACATATTTCTCAGAAACAACAGTATTTAAAGCATAAAACGAAGGTTGAACATTTTATATCAGCAAATCTAACTATTCATGGATTATCTATCTATCTATCTATCCATAGATTTATAAAAACGCCTCTTTCAGTACAACCTAATCAGAGGCGTTCCCAATGCGTTGGACCCCGTGAAAAAAGATCAGTTTTAAGACAGCGGGCAGAAACAGTAGTACTGCCAGTTAAGATCGCAGAACGAGTCAATGCAGGAAGGTCATTCCACAGCAGCGGACCAACAGATGCATAGGCACAATGTTGGCAAGTAGCAATTCGAGAACGAATTAACGAATGGATAGATAGTTGAATGGATGCATGAGTGAATTGATTTGTGGATTATACAGTATGGATGACTGGATGGATTAATCATTACCGAGTAATTTGTTATACGCTAATCAATGCATGGGCAACTGCATGGATTGACGGGTGGACGAGTTGATGAGTGGCTGAATGAATGGGTGAATGCATGGATCAATGGATGAGTGAATTAATAATAGGCGAATGGATGTATGTGTTTAAATATATGAATGCATGTGAATTGGTTGATAAATGGAAGGATCTATAAGACATAATACATAGAATGAACTGATACTCAAGTACACGTTGATGAATTGGAACACGCGAATAGATATTATACTCGGATGGTTTTGGTATGGATGGATGGCTGTTACGATTATTATTCGCAGCACAGATAAATAATTCTTCAAAATAGAAATAATTTCGACGGTTTCATTCAAAATAAATAATGCAGACAGACAAAACTGTTACTCAGTTCATCTTATAAATATAATAAAAGAATTGTTTTCTGCAGATACCAAAATGAAGACACAAGACAGTCAATCAGAATAACACAGAACAGAGGAGACTGTTAGGCTAGGCTGATCCAACTAAGGATAGGCAGGAGGTAATGTATTTTTATTAGAGAATTTATATAGCTCATCTCGTATTCTGAAATCAATAAACTGCGCACGGGTGCCCCCCGACTACAGCGCTGATGCTGAGACTAAGAAAACATGCCGAGGTATCAATTGATACACAGTCCGGCGAATGAGAGTCGTGTCTAATTGTGTTACTCGAAGTCGAAGTCCATGAGCAATTATTTGAAGTAGATTCAAACCCCGGACCCATTATCACGGAGAACGCTTGGCTCTGCATGGTATTTATTTTATTTATTTATTCACACATTTCTATACCACCCTCTACAAGTCTCCTACTACTCAGAGGCGGTCCCGACTACAGCCCGGAGGTGTGTCGGAATTTACACGCTGAAGCACAACGAGCAATTGTGAGTGAAGAACTTGCTCAAGGTCTTTACGCGGCGGGTGGGATTAGAACCCGCAACCCCTCGGTTGCAAGGCGGCGATCTTTACCACTAGGCCACCACACCACTGCTCTGCCACGCCCCACAGACATAATATTATCATACCAGTTAGGAAAACAGTGCACTGATGATCAAACAGTCACCAATTGCAATATCTCGCAAATATGTAGCGTCGACCAATTATTCTCGTCGTCCGTTGAGTTCAAATTGTTGGGAAAATTGTTTTTAAATATTGAGCGTATTATGGGCAAGATAAGAAGAGCTAGCAGCTATAAGAAAGTATATTTGTTCACTTTTAACTGTATGTATGTATGTATGTGTGTATTTCTATACCGCTTCTTACAATTCACCACTATTCAGAGGCGGTCCCGACTACAGCCCGAAGGTATGTCTGAGTTTTACACGCCGAAGCGCTTCAGCAATTGTGAGTGAAGGACTTGCTAAAGGTCCTTACGCGGTGGGTGGGATTCGAACCCGCAACCCTTTGGTTGCAAGGCGACGACCTTCACCACTACACTACCACGTCCCATTCAAAATGACAGAAGCCACAGAACTACTGACCTGCATTGACCTTCAGTTTCTTCGCCCGTGCTATAACTTCGGGGACCCACTTCCGTGCCTCCCCGACCCAGATAACCGTCGAAAGCGCCATACACCTTTGTCCCGCGGCACCAAATGCAGCACCAACCAAGGCGTTAAGTGTCGCTTCCTTGTTGGCGTCAGGAAGAATAACACCGTGGTTTTTAGCACCCTGTTAACACATAGTCAAAACCGTCATTCATCCAGAACATTAAATCCAGTTTCTAATCTTAACAATTGCTTATACTAATGTACATATGACGCTTTCCAAAACTAAAATTCCAGTTTGAATCTTACCATGTAATGCAATGGCATAAATTTCCAAAAACTATCAATTAGAACTAATAAAACATATTGCAAAAATGGTTTTGTAATTTATAATATGAGTTTTTAATGTGAAGAAACATGCATAACACCATAGTCAAAGAGTAAGAAGAGATTAAAAGACTGTACCATATTTGACTGAACCCGTTTTCCGTTCTTAGACCCACGCTCGTAGATATACCTTCCCTAAAATAACAACGGAATAACATAAAATACATACTAACAGTTATTCTATAGCACAGACTGAAAGAGAATTCCATTTAAAAAACCGTTCCGTCACTTTAAAGTGTAAACGTGAAGAAAGCAAAATCAGAATTATAATAGTTTTATTTTTATCATCCCATCATAGATTTCATGGAATCCTATTTGCTCTGATCTCACAATTCTTTGCAAATTCAATGCCTGCATGAGCTAATCACTAAAGATTATTACTAGTTTAAAATAATCTGCTTAAAATTTGAATTTGTGGCTTTCTATTTTGCAGCTGAAGAGCGACTTACAGCTTGATCGGAACCGACAAACGATATTGCTCTGATATCCGGATTGTCACAGATAAAGGTCACAGCTATTAAAAAAATACGAAGACAATACAGAAATTTAAGAAACATTTATAGACTCACGAGTCTCAAAAAGACTATATAGAAATTATTTACATTAAAGTTTAGTAACTTCAAGACAAAGACAATTTGCAAAAAAAACTGATCTTTAAAATAGGAAGCAAATAAATGGTTAACTTCAACTATCTTCAGATGTAATTTTGTTCCCTTCCCACTGAACTTTAAAGTTTCCGTTCACAACCACAGTTTCCTGTAAGAATTCCAAGTCCAAGACTTCCATTTCAGAACCTGGCCAGATGGATTTTCACCTACAGTGTATTACACATTGATTTCACTTTGTTCGCTTTTAGCAGGATTTATCAACTGCATGTTTCACTTGACTTGATTCTAGCAGTAAGCTTTTGCGAAGGTCCATCTCGCCAGGGTTCTTCTCTTATCTTTGGACTGTTTTGTTTAGCCGCGCTGGAGTTGGAAGCGCCTCTAAGTAGTCTTCTTGAAGGGGCGCTATATAAATGTTCGAAATGAATGAATGAATGAATGAACCCAAGACAAGGGCAAGAAATATTTGATAAGATTTAATTGCTGCTACTCAATGTTCATATTAGGGATCTTATACTTTTCTTTCTTCCCAGCAGGTAAGCTTATTATTCTTCTTCTCCCCTTTGTTTTGTCTATAAATCTTGAGAAGAGAATTTCTAGAATCGGTCATACTGGTAGACTCATTATAAACTGGTCTGAGTATGGTCTGATCTGCCTGCTACCTTCGTGAGCTCCGTGGATGACATTGACTGTGCCGGGCGGCAGACCAGCTTCATTGCACAGCTGCATCAGCATCATCGTGGCACCAGGGTCACGCTCCGACGGTTTGAGGACCATCGTATTGCCGCATACCAAGGCCATTGGAAACATCTGGGAAAAAACACGTCAGACAGCAGAATAACATCTATCGCTAGACCCTACTCCGAACATTTACATAATAGACACCACTTTAATGATCCACTTTCAATCGGCTGTCCCTACGGTTACTTACTCAAAGCATTGATTTCGTACTCACTGCCATTAATTATTGTGATGTCATCGTGTGGATGGTCTGTAAATAAATGCTTAATTACTTACTTAGTCGACAACACATTCATTATCAGCTGCTCATACTATTAATTAGTATTTAGGAAATCATTAGCAGAATAAAGTACAATAACACGCTTAGCTTAAAAATTCATTCAAAATGCATAAATCATCAATTTTCAAGTAATGTTGGGTAAGTTACTAAACCAGTTCCAAATAATCATCAATTGTTCAATTATATTTGATAACTTCATCTACAGTTATCTAACTCAATTTCAGATTCAATCGGCTCTGCACAAATCATCAATTCTTCGCTTATGTTCAGTCACCTTAGGAAGTCCAGCTAAACCAATTCAAACACGTTTTACCATAACCTCAAAAGCTCTACTCAAGAGGCGTTACATAGATATTCATGATGAACGAAATAATAACCAGAGGCTACACATTTACTTGTCATAATGGATAACAAAGGACATATTCATTCATTCATAACAAACATTTCTCATAGCCCCTCTTAAAGGGGCTACTCAGAGGCTCTCCAAACTCTAGCACGAGCAAATAGAGCAGTTTGAAGGTAACAGAGTCTGAGGAGTACTTATTGTACTGACCCACATCGGGATCATGGCTGGGAAGTTGAATGGCGTTATGCCAGCCGTGACGCCGAGTGGCTGGCGATGGGTGATCGTGTCCATGTCTTTGGCAATGTTCTGAAGAGCCTCGCCAAGGTGCAGAGACGTAATGCTACAGCAGTGTTCAACGACCTCTGTCAAAAACAATGCCACAACGGACGGCGATCGTCTTATTCCAAACAAAAATCACTTACTGTTCCGGACTGTTGAGACGAGTCCAGTGAAACTTCACCGGTAGATCACCATAAAGCATAGTTAGCCTATATACCGGTAATCGTTCTATATTTGGGATGAGCTCAGTAAGACAAAACTGGTGGTAAGAAATTCCATTAGCACACGGATTTTATATTATCACATTTCTCAGTTTGGTGGTGAATATATGAAATATAAAACGATTATATGCTAACTACGTCTGAGCACAGATCACAAACTACACATTGAAAACTATAATAGTAGCCACTTAGATACTTAATTAACACATATCACATTCTAGCCACTAGATATGAAGAACCAAATATGTGGTTTCAGGAATCTTTAGAATTCAAGAAATGACAATTGTTCATTTTGTCGTCCCATCTGAAGAGTCACATTTACTGGATCCAATAAATAAACTCAAGTGAAATCTAGTACTTTAAACCTGCAGAGTAACAGCAAGGGGAAGTTAAGAGCAAACAAAACCAGAACCATCATTATTATTAACAACGGTAAATGACTTACGAAGGCCTCGCATGACGTCGCCCTTTGCATCCTCGAATGTTTTGCCTTGCTCAAGAGTTATGTTGGCTGCAATTTTTTCCTAATTAAAAAGTAAACATACTTTCCACTGACAGGGCTCCATTTCTTAGCAACAAGTCCTATTTCAACAGCATGGGTGATTTAAATCAATCAACATTGTGGTAGTAACAATATTTAAGGTACCGGCAGCAAAAACATAACACCTGAGGTAACTAAACGAACTTCTAATTAGTAAATTTATATTAAATTGATCAATGAGAAATACTGATTACTATATTAGATGATAGAGTGAGCATTCAATTTCATCTGACTCAGTATTTAGGGCTAACAACAACAACAAGAATCTAAGGCGCAGTGAGCGTTGGTGTCCGATGCCACTTCTCTGACTGAGTTTGTCTTTTGTCATGTGCCATATCTTCTGCAGGTCCACAGGTCTGCTCCACACCATTCATATATTGGAGCAGCTGAACCGCTTGTCATGGTTGAAAAGCTTGTAGGAGAACAGGCACGAAGGACAACCTGGGTCAAAGCCCGTATGTGTTCAATGCGTCACTCCTAACAACTCTCT
>JAQFXW010005066.1:0-10643 GCA_034693945.1 Dendrobaena attemsi
TGTCAAACCCAACAAAAGTTACAGCACCTTTAGTGAGTCGACCTGCGGTATTCTGATGATTCAAAAAGGGAAACGCAAACAAATGTTACAAGATAAAGTGCTGTAGCTTTTGTTGCGTTCGAGATATTTTGATAAAATTTGGTTATTATATGTATATAGGAAGTACCTTTGAGCCTGTAAATTACAATATCAGATTTTTACCTTAGGCTGAAGGTTAGCAAAAAACGGTTAAACGTTATTTGAAACATCAAAAAAGCAGTGGGTGACGTCACTAAAAGTTGAATAACTTTAAAATTCCCACTTTGTAAAAGATATCGACCAAAAACTTAGGTGGGTCATTTTTTTTGAGCCACCCTGGTACAGTGAGTAAAATGCTATTGTGGGCATGAGGACGTAGACTGCATACTACCCCTCTGTTAAAGGATTAGCAGAGGGGTAGTAGACAATACAGAGCATGGCCACAATCTGTCTGGATGATATTAAAGAGATACAGGAATTGACACCCTGGAACAAATGTTCAAATCTTGGGTGGATAAAGGAGAGGCAAAGCATGTGGACCAATTGCTGCATCATTACTCAAAGTCTGGTAACGCCTTCCTGCAATCCAACATAAACCCCACAAAACTAATGCCACATAAAGTATTTAAGGAAAACTGGTTGCACAGACAACATCATGTGTGTCTTGCTCAAAGTGGTAGCAACCTACATAACATTGCTTCAGTAACTTATGCATATCCAAAAGTAAGCCATATTAACAAAACACTTAAGCCTTTGGAAATGCCTTAACTATTCTTAGATATATGAAGTCAAATCCTAGAGCCTGCATGAACTCACTTGTGTGTGCTCCTCATTAGAAAAAATCCAAGAAGCTTCAGAGCTTGAATACGAATTGTTTCACTTGTTGATGCCAAGAGTTTAAACACAGTCCTTTAGAAAAACGAGAAAATAAAATGTCAGTAAATCTTAGGAAACCATATAAATTCCGTCTCTAAACTTCTGCGAAGTCATTTTTCATTCAATTTGAACTGATACAAGCAACACATGGACTCATACTTTAAGTTCATATTATTATTTCTAATATTTCTGTCAACAATAATTTAAAGAATAAACGACGAATATGGTGTTATTTGTCGATTTCGAAGCAGACTCACTTGGGTTCAATGTATGTGGGGTCAATGACCCCTTCTGGCTCTCCTGTGTAACCATCTGTTTATCAGTTGCATGTAAACAAATTATGTTCGTCTTGGTTACCGAAATAAATTACTTACTTACTTATGTGAAGTGGGCTGCCAATTATTATAATTTGCTCTTGAGCAGCATTTATAAGTGTGCAAATAATTGCTACTCCAGCAAACCCTAGCATCATCTTCCTTCTAAAAAGACTTACCAAGAGATTACTAAACTGGCCTATGCAAACATTCAGCCAATTTTTAAAATTAGTAATTAAAGTTTCTTAACTTTAAAAAAATCCTAATGTTCACTTGCCGTATTCCACCTTTCCTGTCAAATGATGGGACCATAGAAGCAGGATGGTCAGCCATTAAATGAACCAACAGGTTTAGAACATCTGCAAGATTATCATCCTACAATTCCAGATATATCAGTTCCAAACAGTCACATCACATATTTAACATTTAATTAGTTAATTCATGCATAATTAAAACATAAATAAGCAAAAAATTTGGAGCACCTCATAAGTGACTAACAGCTAAGGCTGTCAAAAATCGTGAAAATGCCTGACCGGGTACCCGTTAAACGAACGGGCGGGTACCCGGGTACCCGTTAAGCCCCCCCCCAAAAAAATTTACATTTAAAAAAAAAAATTTTTTCAGTAAATTAAGAACCTCATCTTCTATTGTGGTCCTTTAATCCTTTTGTGGACGTCTGAAATGAATGCAACTCCTATATGATATGATATTGTACATGTACTAACTATACTAACTCTGTTTTACTTTTCTTTTAGGTTTCATGTAGGGCCAGTACTCTACTCTAGTAGAGGTCGTAACTCGTAGACGATGGCATGACTCACGACTCGCTGCTGATTTCTCATAACTTTATCATTTGTAAATTGAAATCGGTCTCGTTCGTGACAAAAATTTTTTTTTTTCACGGACAGCGGGTACCCGTCAGCCGATCATGCTACCCGGGCAGTAACGAACGGCCAGCCTTACAGATAGGTTTGCAGATGAATCTTTTATCTGTCTTGTGATCTTTGGTAGGGCTTACTCAACCTTTACCTCTGCAGCGTAGTGATTTGACCTTGTCCCAGCACCTCCTAGCTGTTTTAGGAGCCAAATTTATTGTCTTCCAAGTCTCATAATCAAGTAATTAGACACCGATCTTTCATCAATTAGACAGAATACTTGGCACAAGAATTCTGTTTTATCTGATCAGTGGCGAAGAAGCATTATGATACGTTTCACTGGAATTGGTTTGATGCGATTCTATACGAATGTTGCAGGACAGTATTCTACATTACTGAAGTCTAGAGGATTGGTTTAGATTCTAACTCATTGGAGCAACGGACGCTGCCTTGTGTGGGACGTCACCGTGACTGACACTTGGTGCAGCTGCTGAATTGGATATGCTGCTCGAAAGAACACCAAACACAGACAGCTGCTCACACAGTTCATCATTTCGTACCAATCGCCTTCGAAACTATGGGCCCTATCAATACCACCGGTCTTGAATTCATTAAGCTTGACACTGACCACCGAAGACAAGAAAGAGACCAGTTGGCAGTTACCTCTTCCAGCGCTTGTCGGTTTCCATCCAGCGCTTTAACGTGGCTCTTTTGTGCAGCCGGAACTTGCCGAGAGATAGACAGCGTCAACTGTATAAATTATAGACCTAATAAAATTATATATTATATAATTTGTGTGTACTAATGATATGGATTATGTTTGGTAGATTAACAATCGATTAGAATTTAAATGCATGTGCGGTGATATGTGCCATGCAGGTATTAATAAGTGACGGCAACGCTTCCTTCTCCTTACCTTAACCTTATGCATATAGGCCTATAGTCTCCTATTTCCTTCTTCAGACATTGCTCTCATCTATTCCTCTCCATATTTTCTAAGTAGATCCTCAATCTCGTCATTGTCCCTCCATCTTTGACTCTCTGCACATTCTCTCAGTGTGTGTCATCGTTATTTTGTTGATGCATCATGACTCACATAATGTACACAATACAAAACAAGTACCGATTTGTACATGTATACATCTGCAAAAGGCAAGTAGTCAAATCAGTGATTTTGTAAAATGTCTGAAATTCTGAGGGTACTTTTAAAATTCCTGATTCACTGAAGCACTTAACAAAATCTAAAAAAACCTAGGCAATTTGTGAAACCCTGATTACTCAAACATTTCAACAATTTCAGGAAAACTAGGAACTTGTAGCCTAAATCTCTAAAATCTGATGATGACAATATTTACTATTGTTGCTGATGATACAGATGAGTGATGATGAATTGTTTGTACAGGCATGGTAAAGATTAAGGATGGTATGGGAAGTTGGGAATGGTGTATGGTGACATGTAGGCCTTTAGCTCCTTGTGTTATAATCTCTTCCTCTCGAGTGACAGGATAGACTACGATGCTTAGAACGCAGCAGATTAAGTAGATTACGACATCGTTATAAATAGAATTCTTAAGATTGACGATATTAACATCCTACAATAAACTAGTGAATTCATGTGCAAATACTCGAACAAACTTCTGCCTCCAGTATTTGATAACTATTTTAGCATAACATCTGATACACACTCGTACTCAACCAGACAAGTGGAACTACATGTATGTCGAGGTGTATTTGCCCGTACCAATACCAGATTATTTGTCTTAAGGTCAATGGGTCCATCGACCTGGAACAATATCCCCATAAGTATTCGTCACCAGCCAAACTTAAAACTATTTAAGAAATCTTTGTTCACTCATTTAATAAATAGTCAATAATTGTCTGTGTAGAGAAGCCCTGGTTAAAATTTAGTTCAGATTGAGTTTATGTTTGTGTTGTAATGTGTTTGCTTTCATATGACCCAGAAGTAACCGTAACTACTCACTATAATATAGTCGGTAATGAAATGTGAATCGTCGTCATATGTTCAAATGTGTTCTCTTGATAGGTAGTCCTAGTCAGTGGATCTAAGGACCTTTCTGGACTTTCCATTTGTTGCTAGAACTTTTTGTCGTGCATATGATGATGTTTATAGAAACATAGAAATTGACAACAATAAACTGATTGAATGAATTGAATCGTCACTCATCAGCATCAGCACCAACAATAGTAAAATTTGCATCATCCGGTTGCAGAGATTTACAGAATTCCTAGTTTTTGATTAGGCCTACAATGCGGCCAAGTGACTACGGGCCTCTTCAGTCGGACGGTGATGATGATGGTGGTGGTCATTATGATGATTATAAGTTAAGTTGACCATCATTTAGATGACTAATTAATTACTATTCCGGTTATTATAATTTATAAATGTGACTATTTGGATTGATGGTGATGATGTGGTAGACCTTCTGTGTGGCCTATTGTTAATGGTAGGCCTATTGATGATTAGGGTGATGATTATGATAATAATGATGGAAATTGCAACTATTATTGTTAGTAAATTTGTTATTATTTATTTATTATTATATAATTAGTAGTAGTAGTAGTAGTAGTCGTAGTAGTGTTATATGCTGTAGTAGTATTATATGCGTGATTGCTGAGTAAATTGAATGTGGTCGAAGAGATTACTGGCTTTGTCGAGTGGAGGTGCGGTTGTTTAGGTCACCACATCATATGGGATCAGATGAAGCCTCGATAAATGAGAGCAACACATAATAAAAATTATATATATCGTCATTATTATGAGACGGTCACTCACTGAACAGTGAACAGTGCCTGTCTAGTACCAGTCTATTCTATTATACGTCTGGTAGCCTTGGTAGGCTATCTCTATAGAGGCGGCGGGGCTTGGTGACTGGTGAGGTGAAGAGGGAGCGGGAGGAAGTGGGACCGCGATGTGTAATAAGAGGTTCGTTTCTTCATCGATTTATCGAAGGCTGTTGTGGTGCCTGCCGAATAAGCCGGCTCTCCCCTACCACTGATGGCGCCAATGCTCCATACACACCAGCTGCTGCAACCACGGCGGCGGTGGCATCATTGCCGAATATTCGCGCCGCATCGTAGGCAAAGCCCAGCAGCAGCAGGAGCGGCCACTGCAGCAGCAGCATCCGTGGCCTCGTCGGCATCCTGGTTCGTCAATTGCGAACACAGGCAGTGCTAAGTATTGAACAGAAGGAGGAGGGAGGGACGGAGGGAGGGAGGAAGACCTCGTGGCTGCTGCTGCAGGCGGTCAATGGGGCTATAGCTACCTCTACGCCAGCTTCACCCCGGATAGCCTATAAAACACCCGCTACCGGATCAAGTTCTTCGTCTTCAACTGCAACGAGAAAATCGAGACGGTAGGTGATGCTTTCGTCTTCAAGTTTTCATCACATTTCAGTTATTTGCTAGAAGCGCCTTTTTCAAACTGAATGCCGCCGACTCAGATCATCGGCTTAAGGCCGGTGGTCAACTGGTCATCATATTATTTTTAAGGTCTGTGCTTGCAATGGCTGAAGCGCTCTAAGCCTACTGGACGGCATTTTATAACCTTTAATCTCTGTCGGTCGTTGTGTCCCTTGGCTCTTTCAGCTGCGCGATGACTTTGTGCCGCTGCTACTAACAGCTGCAGCAGCTGACGAATGAAAGAGATGTAGAGTGCGACTGAATTTTCAACCATTCGCTAAAATTAGTTCCACTCGAATTAGACTTCGTACGTCAACCTCGAAACCAAATCGAGCCGTGCTCGAATTCACTCTAATGCGCAAACTTCTACAGTGAATTTATAAATGCGACCAAGTAGGCTATTCAACAGAAGGAGGAGCGAGGAAGGAAGATCTCGTGGCTACTGCATGCGGTCAATGGGGCTATTAAACTTAGGCACTAAACTGAGGAACACTGAAACAGGCAATCGATATCCCGTGAGAGACCAATGACAAGAATACGAAGACTGTAGACCTAGGGCCGTAGACCTAGGGCCTATTATACTTGAATAGTCTACTAGATCACTCAGTTCATCTCGGACATTTATATAGCGACCCATCCAGAAGCTCCAAACTCCAGCGCGGCTAAAGAGAACAGTCTTAAGATGAGAAAAAATGCTAGAGAGATAGACGTTGGAGAAAGGCAGAACTCAAGAGCGAGTCCATTCCAGGTCGAATGACCCACAACAGAGAAGGCTCGGTTCTGTCTAGTGGAGGTACGTGCGAAAGGAACTTGAAGTAGACCGTGTTCAGATGAGTCGAGTGACATAGAGCCTTTAGTGCTGAAGGCAGAACAGCAGAGTTCCCGAAGATAAGCAGGAGATAGGCCCAGTGGCCAGTACGCAACGCCAAACTAAGGCAGCCATCCTATAAGCAATCCTTTGCTCAGAGGGGAGCCAGTGAAGGACATCAAGCATATAGCTGGAAACATGTCCAAATTTAGGTATATACTTCCAATGAGTCGGGCGGCGCAGGACCCGATCATCCAGGCACCCCAATCGACCATCCGGGAGACCAGCATGGAGCGAGAGCAGCAGTAATGCATGCAGTGTAGTTGTAATGAAGGCATGAATGAGGGTGGCAGTAGAAGAAGCAGGCAGCAGTACGTACATGTAGCTGGCGCAATTGGTAAAAGCAGTCACGACTAAGGTTTATATGAGGAATAAAGGTGAGCTCACAGTCCAAGGTGACGCCAAGGTCGCGCACAACAGAAGAGAAGGCGAAGAGAGGAAAAGCTGCAACAAAGGCGGACACTTAAATTAAGGCTGCGGTACTTTATCGACCTTTTGAGACTCAATGACCACTCATCATTTTTTCGCTTCAATGGCGGATCCCCACTTAAATTTTTCCGCAGGCGGCAGACCATTATGGTGATCATGCGCAGTGGGCCTATGCGACCTTATAGGCCTAAGTCACATTTCTCACAAATGTGTAGCTATAGGCCTAGTACAATAAACTTGAATAGTTTGTCATAAGTTATTGTCTTATTAGTTTCATTCTATCCTGTAGCCATTGAATGAAGAAAACTCTTAAAAATTTATCTGTTCATGTGGTTTTGAATTTAGAGGAAAAATTTAAGCTTTGCTCATGGACCACCAGGCCGATGGTCATTGGTCGTCGACCACATGTAGGTTGAGAAACGCTGAATAAAGGACACCAAACCGTTAGTTGGCAATTCCTTTCAAGAAACTGGTCTTTCAATGGATATAGCCTATGATTAGACTGGTCCTCCACAATCCATCGCTATATATGTTAATATGTAGGCCTGTGTAGAGTTTTTGTTGACCATGGTCTGCCAGCACCCTGTATGGGAAGGTCTCCACAATGCGCAATTGCGCATGCATTCGTATGTGGTACTGAGGAATTTCAAGGATTTCATTGCCTTAGACGTATACATTTGGTCAACAGTTTACCACATCCTAAGCCGGTTAAGCCATAGGGGCCACCCAAAAATGACGCCACGCAGAAATATGTCATGATGTGTGACATGGGGGGGTTTGATAATGTGACGTCACATCAGGCATGCAGTCATATAAAGTCATACAACATGCCTGTTGTGTTTGTTGGCCTATCCTTCTAATATCAGTTTGCTATTAACAAGTCAAAGAAGTGCTGTCATAACATATCCGGCCAGCTTAACCTATTTGTTTCCACTGTAATTATATCCTTTTATATGCTATTCTTTAGGATCAATTTGACACTGGAACAGTTTAACGACAGTTTATAGCCGGTGGTTTTTACCGTCATGTGCTAGCCAGAGATTTAAATCTCAAATAAGTCAGCATCGGGACTCGAACAGCGTTCCACCGAAGAACCGGCCTGTATATGTATACCGATGTAGGTAACTGTGGCATGTGTGACCACCATTTAACAGTTCTGAAAAGGTGAAATATACCCTAAGGGAAGTGACGGTTTATACCTGTCAGTGAAGGAAGTGTTACCGAAGACCCATAATGTAGGAATAAGACTTATACATTCATTCTGAGGCGTTTCTTGTTGTGGGCTGCGGGTCAACTGGTCCATAGTCCTGTGAATCAATAGACTTTTCATTCGGCTGTAGGACTGCAGCTGTCTTGGACGTAGCGACTATAGCCTACATGTAGGCCTTAGCTTAGGTCATATAGAGCGTATTTATACACTACACGTATTTAGACTCATCTATATAATGTCCGTCTTTGAACTACTACCAAGATTATTCCACAAAATGAGTGGAATTGGAAAGACCTTGGTTACCACGCCTAGGCCTATAATCTAAATCTCACACCCCTTCATGAGAGTTCATCCAAATCATTTAGGCCTTCAGGCTTCAGTATCCCTCACCACTCATTCTCGGTTAGCCGTTTACTTTAAATGGCAACCGTCTGTCTTCCTGAGTTTGTCTCTGTACGTGCTTGGGTGAGTCTGCAGTCATCACTCGATCAGAGGTAGCCTACTTGACTGTCTTTCTGCTTGTGTGTCTGCCTGGCACACATAACATGTGTAGATCCGTAGTATACATTTCTGTGTATCATGGTATTTTACCTAGTGGCATACTTATGCCACTAGGTATAAAACAACTAGGCTGCACAGTACATACGCTTGACGGACTGACAATCTAAACAAAAGCAACATTAATTTATTTAAGTTTTTAACTTTTTATTTTGAGATTCGGATTCCAGGCGAGGCTTAACAGTCTTATCTGAACTATCAACAGCCAATTATTAGGACGTGGTAAATCCAATTGCGAAGTCGGCCGAGAAATCAATCGATAACTGCACGCCACACGCACCGAAGAGAAGGTCAATGACTGTAACTTCGTCCCCTTGTTTCTCCTCTTCTTGCTCCTCCTCCTTCTCATCATCATAATCGTCGTCGCCTTCATCATCATCGTCATCGTCATTATCATCATCACCGCCATCGCTATCATTCTCCCCTTTCACAGGTCAGTTTCATATACTCCGTCATCAGTCATCAACCCCTTGACTGATAGGCCTATAATTGTTCCTTCCTTCATGCTCCCCCACCATTAATTATACAACATTCAGGCACACACACGCATCTATAAATCCATATTTTCATGTCTTGTATTCACAGGCCTATAGGGTCTACTTAACGTACAGATTCACAAGTCAGAGCAAACGAGAGTTTAAAAATTGTCTGTGTTTATATAGGTTACAATATATCACGTAGGCTAAAAAAAAAACTGCGATAATATCTATGGCTGCAGCGATGTAGCCTATGTAACTGCATATGCGTTTGATTGCTCTGCATTGAAGCCTGCAGATCTTCCTCATGACTGATCATCATCAGCTGTGTTGCAGTGCTTTACGAACAGTCTGAAAGGAAACAAAACCTGTTTCTTTACAGAGCATCGAGGACATAGAGGCTTCGAAACACACGCAAATTCACACACCCATACCACACACCAACATACACACACCTACACACATACACGGGAAACGGATAATCCTCTGGATATAATCCCCCAGAGAGAATTCCCCGGACATAATCCCCGGACAGAATCCCCCAGGGTAGGACATAATCCCCGACTACACACATAAATATATAATATCATAGTTACATGCATATACATACATATACATATACATGCATACATACATACATACATACATGCATGCATGTATACATTTGCATATATAATTACATATGCATGGATATGCATACATGTGCATGCATATGCATACATACATACATATGTGCATACATATGCATGCATGCATACATACATATTACATACATATGAATACATGCGTACATATGTATGCATGCAGACATAGATACACTCATACATACATATGCATACATACATGCGTGCATATATACATCATGATACATTGTCTTATTATTATTATTATTACATGTATAACTGTATATTCACAATTACACTTGCATTCATTATATTACACAGGCAAGTTTTGTGTATAGAGGGGATTTTGTCCTGTGGAGGGGTGTTTAGTGTCCTACCAAAAACCAGGGGGAATTCTGTCCGGGGATTATGTCCCGGGGATAATGTCCTACACTCACATACACACACAACTCTGTTTCTCCCTGTCAGTATTATTTTTACTCTATCTCGCACTCTAGTTTTGTCTGTAAAAATGTATGCGATTTCATATAGCAACTATTTGGCCTCGAACATAATATGCATTATTCAACAAATTAATCGGTATATAATTATGTCCTTCATTGTACAATTGTACATATATATAAAGTGCTTATAGTATTGTGTGTACATAGGAAGACGGGTCCTATGTTCGTTTTTGTCCTCTGCCTATGTCTACCTATCTGACTGTCTATTTCTGTGAGACATTTCATGTATAAACACACAAGTTGTGTACTGTTCTGTTTCGTCTGTAATTGCATGTTTTGGCATTATGTGAGTCTTGATGGTTAGGACGATGGACCCTCTTCTAGAAGAGATGAACGTAACAGCCACCTGCTGTGAGTTATTTCCCAATGTCCCGTGGCTATATAATTATGGTCCATAATTTCTGTTTATAGAAATCATTAGAAAATGAATATTTGAACTAATAGTCTCTTAGTCTACGGGGCGTCCTTCATGT
>JAQFXW010005067.1:0-10642 GCA_034693945.1 Dendrobaena attemsi
AGAATCCCCTGACCCGACCAACGTATCTTTTGATCGTAGACTTGGAACCGACCTGGGCTGATGAACCAAAGACATCCGTGCCCACTTTCACGTTGTGCAGACTGTTAGTACCATTCCTATAATATGAAGGTGAACGAATGGGCACGGCAGGCAAAACCAGTGGACGGCAATGTCAAACCACCCCTGTCAAAGTGCCGAGAAAACAATCGTGAAACAAGACTATTCGTGGTCGCTAGAGTTCAAAGAACTGCCAGGACAAGGGTGACAAAGTGATTAGCAGCAGATAATCAATCGATTATAAGTTGCTGATAAAACCAAATCGTATGTTGTATTTGATGCATAATACAACCCTTTATCTTTGAAATAGTTTACTATTTATAAATATCGCTTGAATTTGACTAATATCATTATATCACAAATCGGCAGTCTAGGATATAATTATTGATTTTGCCAATTAGAGGCATATTTATAAAAACATAACTATACAGCATCAAAAAGGTGTGTGAAAAGCAGTAAGAAAACAATGATTAATTTTGCCACAGGTTTTACTTCAATCAAAAGTCTAGGTAAATCCACTGGTAAGAATTAATAGCATTTGCTGTAGATAGACCCAAGGAAGCTACTTTAAAACAGTGCTTACCGTTCGGCTTTTATAAATGGAAATAGAATTAATTATTGAACTGCACGGTTTAAAAGTTTACTAGTTGAGAGATAAGGATAAGAAAGGCTTCTGACGAGTGCTGTATCATCTTCAGCAGCATTGAGAAACTGTAAAGTCATGTGCTGCCACCTGTCATCACTAAAACAATCGACTCGAATCGATCTCAGACTTTTAATGTAAGTCACTCTGAACAAACTTGTGCTCGGGCTTGAGTTTATGTTTCCAGAATGTAAATAACACCTCTTCAAGAGGTCTAGCCTATCCTAAGGTGATCCCAACTCTAGTTCGGTCTTACAAACTACAGTTTCTTTTATCCTATTGATGATAATCCGGCTCATAATGCTGATGGTGACATTTGACATCATTTAGATTTATCTAATGGGCTAATTTCAAAGCGATCCTCATCCATAAGAAATTTACTTTTAAACAATACTTTCAATGACAACGGTTTGATCCATTACAGATAACCGAAACCAACAGAGATGTTGGTTTGGGATAAAGGTGCAGAACAGCTATGGATTGATTCACCTGCATTCCATGCCTCTGCTCTCAAGGAATGGAATCTGCAACCGCTATCTCTTCTGCAGCTCAAAATCACTTTTATTCTTCAAAATCGGCCCAAAACTCACTATTTCAAGCGTTTTGAAAACTAAACTACACTCCACTTGGCGGCTGCCTATCTGTGCCTAAGCTTCACATTTAGGTGCGACCTTGCGCGCGTTACAACTTTAGCAACTAACTCAAATGAATGAATAGAGGCTGTACAGTTGTCGTCGTTACCAATTAATTTGGAAACATACAGATTTTGGATCCAATAGATGTTAGACACCTTTAATCACGGTATAACAAGGTGCATAAATACGCGCGTAATTTTAATCTGCTAGTTGTGTTCATTATTCCCTCAGTTCTAATGAGATGGAGAATGATGATTGTTATTTGAGAGTTTTATTTGAAAATGCAGTGGTCAAATTCTGTCAGTATAATATCTGTGGCAAAGGAGATTTTAATTTGAATATAATAAGTGTTTGATGCTTATGCTACCAATGTAGCACTATGTACTATGTTATGTACTATTGCGTTGTCTACTGTTATGATACAGTTATGAACTTATAGTGTGTAGGCATTCTGTATATTGTAGTTGTTTTAATCATTTGCGTGCATGTATCATGATATCACTGAATAGCACAAGAAACTTACACTTTTAACAAATATCTGTAATGGCATGTTACTGCTAAAATAATAAGCTTTAAAGTTGCAAGTGCATTCAAAAGTTTATTAAGAGTCTTATTAGAATCTTGAATTTGACATTTCTTGTGTGAGATAAATGTAAAAATTTATATTGCTGACATCAGATAACATTTTAATACAAAAAAAAATTATTTTAGACATCTTAAGTATTTTGTTTGTTTGTTAAAACAATCAGTAGTAGTCATAGACAATGTAGAGTTAGGACCTATGTATTGGACACATGGTGTATTTCTGTAATTTTTATTTAATTTGATTGCTGCATATTTGTTTAAGTTGTCGTCAACAGTCTGTGATGTCATATGACGACGTTAAACTTTGTATTAATAAAAAAAATCTGTTAGTTGAGTAACATTTCAGCTGAGTTAATGAATTAGTTTAATTAATTAGAAACGCCTCCTGCTGTCAAACAGCGGGTTAACTGGCACTCAACCTCTTATGTCGTATCATATCTAGCAATTTATGTAGCGTTTCTCGTAGCATACAGATGGAAGACAAAGGGTGTGATGAAACATGACAGGGGCAATAAAACCAAAATTATTATGATTATTTGTCCGAATTAAAGAGATCGCAGGAGTTTAAGATAACAGAAAGTTGAAACAGACTTTGGAAAGGGACCTTAAAAGATATTCAAAGAACTCGATTAGACATAGTTAACTATGCCCATGGAAGCTAGTTTAAAATGTCTAAAGGGCTAATAGTTATGTCGATTAGACATAGTTAGTCATAGACGCTCAACGAAAACTCCGTTGACTTGGACATGGAGCGAGCATTCAGTTTATGGAATCCCACACGATGCACCAAGTGGAAAGATTTTAAAGGAAGAAGGATTAAGGAACATAGTCAGAACGAGTATTAGGGGAGCATGGACAGTTGTTTTAATTTAGTTGTACCCATCGCCAACAAATAGCTTGCGTCAGGAACAGATGTTGATGATGATAGTGATGATGATGATGATGATGATGATGATGATGATGATGATGACCACGACCATTACAACGACAACGACAATGACGACGATGATAATGGTGATGATAATGATGATTACGACGACGATGATGATTGCGATGAACACAGTTAGTCCTTGTTAGGTCTAATCATTGAGTCTCATAAGGTTCAGATTCAGAACCGTTCATCGAGTTACTTGTGACATGACTTGTGTTCATAAATGTTTAGACTCTGCATCAAACACCGTGTTTCTGTAATAAATAATATCCAACACTAGGTATAACCCGTCAAAAATGGTGTGGTCTTTATTCTATATGAGCTCTGTAGAAATTGCGACTTTAAATTGTAAATTCGAAAAGATCTTAATTTTTAAGCGGCCTTTACTATTGAATCTAAAGCGTCGCGTAGCCCAATGAGTAAACGTGCCCTGAAACAGCCAAATAGAAATTTGAGCGGCTCCATCTGGCGAATAGAATGGTCAACGGCTTATGGTTAATACATTCATATTATCAATAATTATAATTACCGAAGTCACGTGACACGATTTAGAGCCCAGGCGCTGTAGTGCTAAGAGCGCCAACATAAGTCAAGAGAATAAAAAAACAGCGGATCCGAAGGATACGTTGTTAATAATAATAATAATTAGTATTATATTCATATTGACAAATGCAGTATGATTACATACAGGTTATACGCATAGCACGACACGCAGGTCGGCTTGATAGCGGGTTCGACTTAAACTAATGGCCTAAGTGCCGGAACACTGCTTTTACGGCCAAACCAAGTGGGGGTGGGCCATCCTATTTTCCAACTGACACGAGACAAACCACACAACAGTATAGCGGCAAACACCAGCAAACAGAAACTTAAAATAAATTACTGCCCCGAGTGGGATTTGAACCCATGCCCTCTGGATCTGACAGTCTGCTCAGCTCATCGACCAGCCGCTCTCTCCACTAAGCCACTGACCCACCTCATTGTTTCGAAGCATACCCAAAGGATCTCCCGGAACCGAAAACATTATCCTTTTAACAAACTTACATTTCAAAATAATTATAATCTAGGCTTAAGGACACCATTTTCTTTATGAGATTACAAGATCATAATGCAAATGACTCCTACGATCATAAGCTTAATCAACATTGCTCAAATGCCGCGTTTTTTTGGGAAATCACAACGATTCATAAGTCCTCATTACAACGTCGTTGACGGTGAGTAAATCATATCATTGAGCAGTCTATGTATTTTACGACAACCGCTTAATGGACGTCGTCGCATCGGTCAACGCGATTCGTCGAGACCCGAATCGCAAAAATCGGGCTCTGTAGGTGAACCAATCTTTGTACGGGGCGCCATGGGCGCGTTATAGGTGAATCTTTTATGAGGGCGCCATATCGCAATAAAACGTCGTAACGGTAACTGTTTAATTTTTCTCACATCTAGTATAAATTAGTTTAGTTAATTCGACACTCATCCAGCTCTCATCCAGAGAGGCTGAACTAGTAACAACTCAAGCAGACGCTACATTTCACAAAGAATTATTCTCAGTTAACCTCTAGTAGTGATGCATAAATCTGACCCGTGAAATCTGTTTATCATGCTCCGGATTGTTAACATGTTATCCATAATCATAAAATGTTCGGAGTCTGATGATGAAACCATTGAATGTCCGCATGACTTGTAAATTTTAGATTTGAATAACCTTTATATCCGTGTAACTAAAGACACATAAGTTTGACTGCCCTATTTAGAAATTCCATAAACTCAACCGTCCTGGCTCGCTAATGTTATTATTGCTGGCTGCTGAGATTATGAACTTTGATTGTACACAATATTATTTGCCGCGGTTATTGATTTAACATATCATCGAATTCATCGAATTGACAATTAAATAAAAATTTAATAAAAAGCATATATATATTAATCAGAATATATATTGCCTTAAAAAGCGATTAAGAGGTGTGTTAATATCCCAACAAAAGTAGAAGGCCGTTCGTTATAATAATATTTTATGCAAGTGATCATCTTCACGTTACCTGCAAAACCTCGACATTCCATAACCTACCTTGACATAACAATTAATAGTCGATATAAAAGTCATGTGGAAAATGTTTTGAAAGTCAGAGAATAAAGAGAATTCTAGTTTCGAAAATCGAATGCCGAAATCTAGAAATTTTGATGACTAAAATAGAACGATAATCATTCTATTTAGATTGTTTTACTTAATTAAAACTTCGGTTCACGTTAAACACGAACAACACCGAAAGCAGTGGCAATAATATCAACATAATTATAATTCGTTTAAAAATCGATCGATCGACAAGCAGCAATGCTCTCGGAGCTAGAACAATTTTTCGCTAGCGCTCATACATCATTGGGCGAGCTCCAAATCCCACAATAACGCACTCGGAGCTAGAGCACGTTTTGGCGAAAGCCTATAATTATGAAACATCATAGGATGAGCGCAAATGAAATTGCATTAACTATGGGCCCGCTGTTATTCGCATTAAATATAACATATAAATTGATTAAATTAGCCCGTAATTTTTTACGGGTTACAGATAGTTGATTATTAAAGTACGTCAACGAGCAGACAATTAATTGTCGATTAGTCATTGTAATTTTGAAATTAGCGATAGAAATCTGTCATATTTTGACGAAAGTTTACTCTCCAATAAGTAATATTCTGTTCTTATGCATTCGATCAACTAGTTCCATCAGCAATTGCAACAATGATACGTACTTTGGTCATGAAAGTTATTTACATAATGAGAGAAAGCCTTTGAATGGTGTGCAATAAACTGCATCATTTGCTACATAGAAAGCTAGTTCCAAGGTTAGGAAACAAGTTGAACTGTTCTCAATGACATTTCGACATAATAAATTTATATTTAATTGAAATCGTCGTGTTATATTTTGAGAATAATCTGGCAATTGATTGAGATATACGGATCACTTGATGGGTTGATGGTTCCGGATTTATTTCGATTTTTTTGCTGCAACACGCAAACACCGAAATGTTGTATGTATTATTTTCGTTCAAACCCTGGCACCTGAGATAAATTCTTTTAAGAGTCCAGAAATAACTAAATCTACGATATTATAATTGTATAGGCTAATGTATCGTCGATTTGTTGACGACTTAATGATAATGTTATTTTATTGACTTTTAATGAATGTGTGTTATATTCCATTTACGACAGAAATTCGTTTACTGATCAATACCGGAAAAACACAGACATACTACTTATTTAGTTGATTCCTAATCTGTCGGTCCACAGTTGTCCTCAATTCCCATGCTATATCAAAGATCCGTCGAAAGAGGTGTCACTTTAATGTTGGAAACATCATTACTTGCATAGTTATATTCGGTGAGTACTGTATGAATGTACGTATGTATTTATTTCTGTATCGCCTCTTGCAGTCCACTATTATTCAGAGGCGGTCCCGACTACAGCCCGAAGGTATGTCGGAGCTTTACACGCCAAAGCGCTTCAGCAATTGTGAGTGAAGGACTTGGTAAAGGTCCTTATGCGGTGGGTGGGATTCGAACCCGCAACCATTCGGTTGCAAGGCAACGGCCTACACCACTACACTACCACGTCCCATAGCGACTACATTATTCACCGAATATAATTATTATAGCTACCATCAGAAGTTGGGTGCTTGAGAGGGAAAGATTTGAAATCAAGACATTATACGCTGTATAACTTTCACTCGGAAACAACTTGCTAATATTAGTCTTCCCATTGTTGCGATCTACGTATAACACAAAGACAATTAATCAAAGGAAATTGTTCAAGGCAATATAATTAAGCTTTATTTATAATTAAGGTAAATATAGTAGAACACCCACAAACGCACAGTAGGCGGCAAGAGTCATGATTACAGATTAGACCATCATAGTGACTCCTTTTGAAAAGGCTTCAACTCTAGATTATACCTGCGGATTATACCTAGATTATACCTAGATTATATCTGGATTATAAATAGATTAGACCTAGATAATACCTAGATTATACCTAGATTATACCTAGATTATACCTAGATTATATCTGCAGCCTCGCTTCAACGAGTGAGTTTGTAGTGTGCTAAAGTAGATTTAAATTTCAAACGCCAACACTTTCTGCTGGGCTAAAGTGATTTGTAGAAATGCGTACGGTGTTCGATAGTACAGTGGCTAACGCGCTGGACTGTCAATTCCCCGTCTGGGCAGAAATTTGGATTGAGATTTATGTTCCGCGATCACTCCCTAGCCGATTCAGGTACTATGAATAGCCTACACTAACCTACACGGTCGGTGGATAATGAGAAGGTGAGTGATATGACTAGCCATCCGCCTCATATGCCGAGGCCTAGGAACTGAAGTAGTTAACACTTCATCCCCAAGCCCTGAGGCTGCCTATAATGAGACCCGCGGGATTGTCAGTCGTCAGGGAGAGGAAAAGTCACCCGCTATCATGAGCTGCTATGAAATTAAGAAGATGTGGTCGTTAGAAAATCGCTCTATTTCCCCGGATTGCATACTAAAACAGTGTTATGTTCGTCATTAAATTGTTTAAAAGCGCATCGTCTTTGCACAATCACCAACATTCATATAATTCTTATTAGCTTACTTTTACATAGCAATTATTATTACTAACAAGCAATTTAACGTCGTCCTACCGTCCTACGACATTACCGGTCGTCGACGGCAATTCAAAATACACTATACCATAATTTGAATTCAGTAGCACGTATGATATTTACACGTCCAATAAGGTAATTGTAACCAACATCAAACACAATCATTCTCACAGACTGAATTACACTGTGTTTAGAGTGCTAAAATTAGCTATAAGGTCAATCTTCACACTATGTCCTTTAATCAATCAATCGCAATTTGTATAGCGCCCCTTCAAGATCCCTACTCAGAGACGCTAATAAATAAACTTCAACAGGTAGCAATGAACCCATGAGCGTAATTTTGTATGCTCTTACAGAATGACTCAGTCTAATACAATTTCCCATAAGTGAGCCAAACCATGTGGAGTAGGAAATTATCAATTTATACACACTACTGACTATTGCACTACACAGATTATTGACAGATTCCGGCAAACGTTGCAATGACAAACTTAATGATGATTTTAGAGAATGCTAATTTGCATAACTTCACCTATTGCGTGTGTTTTCTTTAGTTTAACGGCCGCTTATGACAACAAAGGCCGTGTTGTCGGTGCAGAAATTGCTTAAACATCTTCACCTATAGTAGTAGTGTCCAGGGTTTAAAAACAGCTTATGACAACACAGGCCGTTGCCGTCGGAAAATGTTAGTCAAGCGTATTTCAGCTTTTTTGTTTTCTTCTTTCACCTAATAATACAAGGTTGATTGTATTTGCAAGAGATTAATATGAATGTTTTGAAGGTATTTAAGAATACTAAATCTTGTCCAGTAGGCCAGAAGCCTTTCAGTTTAGAAAACTTTAGGATCGATATCTTTTGAATTCCAACACCGCCATGATACATTAACAAACGCTCACGTGATCAGTCAGAATAATATCACAAAGGCGAAGTTATTCTGCAAGGCTAATGACTATTATATATATCAAATTAATAATAATTACTGGTGTTTGGTTGGCGGTTATTTTATGCAACGAAAATGAGTTGATCTGGATATTTAATTTAGACAAAAAATACGGAATATTTGAAAGCTTTCTGTAACATTTTGCAACAGCAAAAGCTTTCTAGCGAAAGCCATATCAGATACTTCTTAGTTTATGGATGATGAAAGCAGAACCAGAAATGGTGTTGACTCTCAAAACATTGAATAAGTTATTCGCTTTGTTAATATCAGCATTTGAACACCTGTGAAGCCTGGTAACAAAATCCTATATAAACAGAATTTCTTGACATAGTTTAATACTCGGGAAGTTTGCAAGAACTTACTGATGTTCATTTGAAATGTAAACAATCTATCATAAAAAGTTGAATATCCGTGAATGAATTGTTTCTCATGTCGTTAGATTGTAGCCTTTGAAGAGCGTTCAATTGGTTCAAAAATCTGTAGCGGTTCAAAATGTTGAGGTTGAAATTTCAGGCATGGCAAGAATTTTCTAAATTTAAGAGTTAATTTACTTTGAAAGGAAAGCCTAGAAAGAGTCGAAAGGAACGTCAGGCGACGAGGGATAAAATGGGCAAACTCACCAGTGTGTCCTTGTTCAGTAGTGAAATGATCGAGGTATCACGGTATTCTCTGTCTGGCCTTGTACAGTGTAAATAATGGCATACTCAAATACAATACAATGAAACTATTACAGAGTGGAGAACATCAAGTTCTAGGGTCGTAATCGTAATGGTAATCTCGAAATTTCTAGAGCGCTCAGGGAGGCCAAGCGCAAAGCACAAGCCAATTTCGAGCGCTGCGTCAAATCAGAAGGGTTGTACAGAGGTCGACACGGTCGACACGCTAATATACAGTTACTTGATTTTGAACGTGCAGAAAAGATACATGACGTATTTAATTATGAGCCTTCTTAGGTAAACCACTATTTTTTGGTCGAAGGCTTTTACGCACGAGACCATTCCGCGTACACATGTAAGTCGCACGCCCTTGGTTTGGCTTCAATTAGGACTAAGCGTCTGAACTTTACAAAAAGCACATTATCTCGCTTTTCCCTTGAAAATAAGACGCAAGGATTAATGAATCAGCTTAACCTAACTGCATCATGTAGACTCTTGTGCTATAATTGTACATCAGGAGATGGGGATCGGGATCGAGCGCTTCTGAGTAGTTGTCTTGAAGGGGCGCTATATAAATATCTCCAATGACTGAATTATCCCAAATCTATATTATTGTAATTTTATTTAGTCACAGATTTCTAGAGTTCGTTATTACACTGCTGCGGAGTCGATGTCAACATGACTCTACTACGCCATTTGACGACTAAGGGTAAGGTTTAATTCGAACCCGCCACCCTTCGGACTCAGGGCGCGAATACGCCATTATATCACCCGCCCGATAATTTGTTGTCTCACTGGGCATTTTTGGAAAATCAACATCAGTTTAGACATCATAATTTTACTATATATTTATTTATTCGTTAGTGACCAATGGCTAACCGCGTTTTGGTTTACAAGTACAAGTTATACTAAATACGGCCTGCATAGCACTACGCGCAGGTCGGCTTCACAGCAGGTTCGATTTAACTAATGGATTAAGTGCTGGAACACTCCTGGTACGGCCAAATCAGGAGGGGGGCTGGGCGATCTTATTTTCCAACTGACACGAGACAAACCACACAATAGAACAGCGCCTTTGGCAACTAACAGAAACTTAAAATAAACTTCTGCCCTATGTGGGCTTGAACCCATGATCTGACACTGCTCAGCTTATCGAACAACCGTTCTCTCCGCTAAGCTACGGACCCACGGCATGTTGCAGGTGTCAAACACCGACATGAGACAGTGCTACTTAACAGAAAAAAAATGATCTTGCGTCAAATCTTAAAAACTTAATTGCTATTTATTTAAAATAATATGTTTCGGGTGTTAGTTAAATAAAGAAATATCATTTTTCATTTACCATCTGGATTACAACAGAACCGCAACAGCATCATGGTAAAGGGTTCTTGTTACCGTCATCTTTCAAGGATTACTTGGCTTCGGATCCTGTACTTAATGCCCGAACGTCGGTGGTTTTTACAAGGGGATAATTATTATTTAAACCCTGGTTCAGTCACAAAAATATCAATGCTGTCTCAACGTGTAGACCCTGGAATCGTCTCTTAGACGCTATATATAGCGACG
>JAQFXW010005068.1:0-10642 GCA_034693945.1 Dendrobaena attemsi
AGGCTGTCGTGAGATGAGGTAAGACTAGTGGCAGACAGAGATTGATCAAGACACTTCATATAGCCCAATGTATAGACCATTAATTACAATAATGTACATAGCGCCCCTTCAAGGCAACTACTCAGAAGCGCTCCCGACCCCAGCACAGGCAAAAAGAGCAGTTTTTAGGTGAGTGAAGAATGCATCATATAGCGAGCGCATTCAAAGGAGAGGGACCAACAACCGAAAAGGCACACTTCTGTCTAGCACAAGACCCTGTTCAAGCATCCCAACAGTAAGTACAGTGCAAGACCAATTCCCAGATGAATAATAGCCCTAACTCTTCCATGATATTTATGCAAAACCACTCAACAAATTTACTGATTAACGTAAGAAACTGAAATTGATATTTCCATACGGCTGGTTCAATGGTTTCGTTCTTATGTGACACGTTCAGCTTCCCAGAGTAGTTTCTTGCAGCAAGATTGTTCATAAAATAGAGCTTTGTTCTCAGAGTCAGTGACTTTTTCGCTCTTTGAAACCACGTATTTCGAATATTCATCGACTCATCGAGCTTCTGCACAACACAAACCAAACAGAAATTACAGAAATACATTGAACAAACGAAAACAAACAACTTGAATGTAAACAGCATGGGCACCAAAGTTGTTGTAGATAACATTCTAAAAATACAAGCTTTTATGTGATGGACATTGGACAATAGCTATCAGGAACTAAAATAAAAAATGCAAATATACTGAAACCGTTTGCCGACATAGATAGCTAGCTTGTCAACAAAAACGCAATACCCCTCGTTCTTGGAACTATTTTGGATATAGACTGCAGGCCATGATGGATTGTTGGTCTGCCTATGGTATCTCCCAGGGAAGGTCCAAAGTTTGAACAGCTGTGCAAGGTGGCAGACGAGAGCTTATTCACATCGGTAATAGCGGACTCCGGCTACGTGCTTAATCAACTCCTTCCCCCAGTAAGGTTACTCCTCTACTCCCTGTGGCCAAGACTGCATGACCGTATGGTACCCAAGGCAGATTAGTTTGTTACAAGAACGCTATACTTATTTAACTGTATGTAACTCAAAGCAGTTGGTCTTTAATCAAGTATATACTTACTTACTTTTATTCTCATACTTACTTACTTTTATTCTCGTTATCATCATTCTCCTTTACATTCAAAAACATGACGTAACTTCAGACAACAACTTTAGTTCATACCCGCAAGAAATTGTTGATCTGATTCACTTCCTTCTTAATTTTCTCGAACGCTTGTCGTTTCTCATGATACTTCTGCGTAATTTCGCTTCTGTCCCCTCGTCTGAAGCACACAAAACACAAAGTCTACAGTTCAGAAGCTGAATGCAAAATGCACTTAAATAACGTACTTGGGCAAAACCAGTAAATTACAAACAATAGAAACCGCACACTAACACCAACATAAGATGTTGTCTTGTCAAATTTGACAATTTCTCTGCTTTCTCTATGACAAGATAGTGATTGAAATCATCGGCACACCAGTGCTTATCCACAACAAAATCAGTGAAAGACAGGCAGACTAAGGAAGAAAAGGAAAATTAAACAATCCAGTTTTAATTCACAGATCAAAATAGATTAGACTTGGTTAGCACAGGTACCAACTCCAACAACAACACATATGCCTCTCTTGCCCCATTATGTGAGAACAACAGTACAGCAATAAGGCTTTGTGACATACCCAGCGACGGATGGGTATCACGGTGAGGGGCCGTGCAGCATTGGATACGAGCCGGCGCGAAGTGCAGACCAACCGAGTTCAATACTGGAGTCAGGAACTAACACCCCAAGGAAGACTCATCCTTGATTCGCTAGACTGCGTTGTAAATAGAGATGTAGATTGCATGCGGCGCCCTGCGTGGCTGCCATAGGTTAAATTCGACTCCTGTAGTAACCTGTATCGTGCATTCTAACTCTAGTGTGTCTGTAATCGTAATGCGGTTTGCCATTGTGAATATTAATAAACGAGAATATTATATTATTATTACTATCCCTGCAATGTTCTGCATTCAGAATATGCTACTAAAACAAAAGTAATGCAAAGTTCTATAAATACAAGACACTTACATTCTCTCTTCGGCTAGGATCTGTTTTTCGATCTGTTTAATTTCATTTTCGATGTTCTGAGCCGTTCTACGAGTCCTCATCTCGTCACAAATCTGCAGAGCCTTCTGCCGATCAGACTGTAAGAGACCCACCAGATACACACAAAGTATGCTTCATGACACTCAAGCAGAACTATTAATGTTCAGAAGCACTTTGTTTCAGAAAACATATATTATATTGCAGCACAACACACAAATTTGAAATCATCTGCTATCCGTAATACTTGACCGGAGGATGGATATGCTGAAAGAAATCACTCACTAAACGTCAACACAACAATAGCAGTGTTCATGAAAAGAACATAACAAGCCAGAAAGAAGTAAAAAAATCAATGCTTTGGTATACAAAACTACACATTCACATGAGAAATCAAAGTTCATTGTAGCATACCATTATCACAATCCTTGATGAACAAAGAAATGGCTGCTACACATGTCCTCATCATGTCAACATTACAGATAATATAATTATAACCTCAGCTGTTCTAGCTAACTCGGTCTTTGGGTTCAATTGATAAATTAGCATGACCTAAGCACCAGCATTATTATATCAGTGCATTTGTAGCGTACTTATTTCATTATAATGATAAGTGCTTAATAAATTTTCACACTGTAAAAATAATTGTCAGATTATAACAATAATGACATTTTGGATATGATTTTCCCTTTAGAAATTCACTTAGCACCTCAATGTCAGCCATTTTAGCATCAAATTCCATTTGGAGTTGTAGCAATCGTTTGTCGTGTTCTTTCTTTTTCATGATGTAGTGTTTTCTGTGTTGTTTAGCTGCTTCCAATTCACTTCCAAGTTCTTCAAATCGGCTCTAAATAGTTTTAAATAAACACGCTACCTTATCTCTCTGAATGTTATCATAGTACACAGTTATACACTGTGTCCGGAAAAATTGGACCCATATGATCTGGATGAATAAACTATAGAAGCTATTAATTGATTTTAAAAATTTCCAAAGATTCTTTATCCTAACATATTAATGAAGTATAAATTATGTTCAAATGTCTGCCATTGGCTTCAACACAAGCTTCTGATTAACAGCAGAATCTTTGAACTTCGTTTCTTGTAACTTTCTATACAAAATATAAAATTTAAATACATCAGTATGATGCAGTTTTAAGTGGGTCGTCAATAAAATACAAAGAATTTCATTGGTAACTATGTCAGCATTGTCAGAATAAAAAATCTTTTGAAATTCTTTTAATCAAATCTTAGGGGTTCAAATGTTTTCGGACACAAATTGTATAACTGTCTTAAGACGTTCACTAATTCACACAAATGTCATTTCAATCAATTTATATTCATTTGTTCTGCTTAAAGGTGTCATCTGTCAATTCGCAATAGAGCACTTTCCAACCCCACAATGAATACATTAGTGGTTATTTGAGTGCAGATGTTAATAAATACTATTTCTAAAACAAGAATTGATAGAAGTGCAGATGTTAATAAATACTATTTCTAAAACAAGAATTGATAGAAGTGCAGATGTTTATAAATACTATTTCTAAAACAAGAATAGATAGAAGCCAAAATGTTAGCTGGACAAATCAAGGGATATAGGCAGTGAGTTATACACAACTGTACCAAGAGATGCTTATAACATGCTGCAATAATGTCCAAATTTATAGGTTACTGAACAGGCCAGGCCAATGAACTAGACACATCAAAGGTACAAAATTATACACCAGAGCCTCCAGACTCCCCAGGCATCTGTAGTGTCCACTAGAACTTAAATGTTATAATTAGTACTGATGTAACACGGTTGGCAGAAAGGATTCTAAATAGTATAATTCAGCTTTAGGAACTGATCTCCTCATAGCATGACGTTTTAATAGGTAGCATCACCCAGACCCAGACCCAGACTCACCCTGATAGGATCAAGACTTTCTGCTGCATTGTTGATCAGTTGGTCGACTTCATGGAAATTCCTTTCCGCCTCGCTCTGATCGTTCCTGGCCTTGGAAACGTGCTCCAGTTCTGCTGAAACACGCATATCCAGCTCTTCCAGCTTCAAATTCAGTTCGTTTGTCTCTGTTTCCTAAATGGCAAACAAAGTCACATCTAGTGAAGATATACAGAATCATTCCAGATCAAGCAAACAGTTAACTAGGCATAACCGAAATCCGGATCAGTAAACAATTTTGGCAATTTTGGACTATCGGGAATACTCAGAATCCTAACCTGCTGATTTCTAGCACTAATTTTACTTTTCAATGGTAATGCTATGGAAAAAATAACAAAATGAATGAATGAATGATTAGCTAGTACTTCCGTACAAGAGTAGACACATCAATTGGTTGAGGCTCTTCAAAATTCTTCAGTTCTTTGATTTCCTAAAACACAGAGACATTATTTTTAAATAATTAGCCACGATACAGAAAGTTCAACATTCAGAGCTGTCCTAATTCTATAAGAAATAAGAAGTTTCGTTAAACCTATGCACTTGCTAGCACTGAAGTTCCTACACCATTCACGGCCAAACTCTGCCACTGCTTATACACTGCCAGTGCCAATTCAAAGTCTAAATAAAAGAGAGCAGCATCATCAATAGTCACAGCATTGTTAAAAAAGAAAGAAAATGAATGGACAGATACTAATAAGCACCAGCCATAATTGTATTCAACAAAGCAGACAAAGTGAGCTCGATTATTCACCTGCTTCCCATAATTCTTCCCTCACCCTTGTCTTACATCCTTAACTAATCACAGCTAATAATACTTTCTTCTAAAGTTTCACAAGTACGGACCTGAGACAACAAAATTTCTTTCAGCTTTTCCAGGACTTGCATCCCTAAGTAGTCTTATGATCTGTTAGTATGAAACGATTCTAGATGAAAGGTACATCTACCTTATGCCAAAACAAAGACAGGAAGTAAGAAAGATCGGGCAATTAGGGCAGAAAGCTTTTACAATGAATGATAGACAAGCGTTACCATGTCAATGGTGTTGATATTTTGTCTTAGTTTACGAAACGTCAAGTCATTCTTTTGTTTTTCCCCTAAATGACGATTCAGCTCCTCTTCATACTTCTTTGTTTTCAATTTCAACTGCTGCTGCTGCCCCTTCTGCTGAAGCAAATCGTCTCGAAACTGTCTGTATTAACATCGGAACATATCATTCAGCGACAGATAACCAATCGATGCAAATGATTCACTAACAATTTCTCGTCATTGCAACTGCCCTGCCAGACAATAACCTTCATCATTAGTACACTAAGCATTATGCACGGTATCCCAATTGAAGTGACACCCTTTTTGTGTTTGCCATATATTTATTAATTCTAAATAAAACTCTATACAATTTTAAAACGTGAACGAGGGATGAATTGTCAATGTCTCCTGAAATTCTGATCAAATTCTATCAAGAGAGTCCGAAATTATGCACATTCAAATTTGGGCAAAGAAAATTTGAAGTTTCTAACATGTAAAAGATAGGAAATTATTTCTTGAAACCGCATATCTTACTTTCTAAATGATTTACATATTAAGAAATATGACGCCATATTTCCGTCATCCGTGTAAGGGACAATAATACAAATATTTTTCAATGATTTGGGTTTGATAAAAGTGTTAAGGCAAGAAAAATAATTCATTCCTCTTTAACGCTCTGAAATTGTTATTGTGGTAACCCCCCCCTTGGTAGCCCGAGGGTTAATACAGGTCTGTAAGTCAATAACTCCATAAATCAAAAACTCCCAAAACATGAGCACAGTTGTATATTCTATTCATTCCACATTGTGTCTAATAGAATCTCAAGAAAAAGTTCTGTGATAAAACACAGCAAATGAGCAAAACAGCAGAGCTTACTTTATAACATCTTCTAGGCTGGCCGTCAGATACTGTGCCGTCGATTTCTCGGCAGTGTACATTCGAAAACTTGGAGAGGTAAGCATCTGGTCACCTTCCAACGTAAATGCCTGTTATTTAATACAATAAAAATGTATTTTGACTTCAGAGGTACTGATACGGCCATCACACGACAGAGCATCAACAGTGCTGAGCATTTGTGAATGAAGAACTTGTTCAAGGTCCCTATGCAGTAACTAACTTCCTCAGACGAGGCTCAAACCCTTACTCTGTCCTTGTAACCGGCAAATCATCCACGATGCCTCACGATATTCGCATGAGAAATCATTTGCGGAAATAAAAAAAACTTTTTTGGTGGTAAAGTTCAGCTGCAGTACAAAGCACAAACTAGACAGAATGCCTCATAAAATAAACTAAACTAAAAAAGCCGCAACACATATTATACCATACGTACATTACAGCGACACTTCCACTCTATTAAGACCTGAACAGAACTTAATTAAAAAGACAGCCAAGTTTTACGAAATAAAAACCAGTGTAGCTGAATAAAGGCTTCCTGGTCATTCTATTTTTCTGTTACATGACTAAACATCAATTACTGAACATGAGCCCACAGATCAGCAAACTAAGAGCTACTTTGAAAATTCACATAGAAATAGTTCCATAATTATATAATATGTGTTTCCTTGAAAACAAATACAAGGTGGGCAGATCTATATAAAGAAAATAGCCAACAGATATAAAACTCCCATATAAAATTTTAACTCGAACTACACCTGACTTGTGATTTTCAATCAATTAACTTTATTCTGACAAATCAAATCGAAACTCATTGTTACACAACCAGAAGACAATCTGCCAAATGAAGTCACTGAATCAACATCATACGACAGTCCACAACTGACCTCACGATAACCACGCGGAGGAGGTTTCGTCTTCATAATGTTTCGTGCTTCGACTGAGTTTTCGAACAACAGAACTCCTTCAATATTACGCTGAAGAACAAGAAACATTGTAAAATAATAGATCACCTTCGCAGACAGCGCCACAATCTCGGGCATCATGATACTATAACAGGCATCTTAAAAATTCAGTCATAAATTTGCAATATGCAAACTGACGAACATGCTAACTGATAAAGTTTGAAAAATTTTCATTGCAAAGTAAAGATTCAGTATATTGTACTTGTAATAATATGCAAATTTATTCAGTAATTGACAAGACATAGCCTGCAGCCTCTGTCGGTCTGTGTGGGTTCTGTTTGCCTTTAGAAAGGCCAAAGTGCAGGACATTTCTTCCGGTCCCATCCCTCACCCATTGCGCTGTCTTCCTTTAGGTAGGCTGAAGCCGGTCAACGTGCAGTACATCTTCCCACCCTCACATGTTGGTTTGTTTGCCTTCAGGTAGGCTGAAGCCCAGAAACCATATCTCAGCAGTCTCCATGCCTCTGTTTGCCCCTGTGCATGCCTGTTTGTCCGTAGCAAATTTGTGTCTATGATATCTGTCGAGGCCGAGTAGTACTCGGCCGAAGCGATTATTCCCTATTGTATTGGTCATTCCCTAGGGGAAAATGTTGTAATAAGCTGTATATTATCCTTTTGCATAGAACCTAAGTAGATTAAAACATCTGGCAAACCTGGTCAATAAGAAAATTGGCAACAACTGGATTCGAAATTTCAAGCATTTCAAGGACGGTGGGATAGCGCGACGTCTACAATCCAGCACATATAACACCTGTAATAAAGCTTGAAATTTAACACAAGACAAGATTATGAATTAGCTCAATTTTTCCCATACATGAGATCAGACAAGGGCGACAAATGGCAACACCTTTTGGCATCAGAATTGACGAATATAGATTCAAATTCAAGAGGAAATGTTATGCAAATTATATGCAACATATTCTGGAACTCTTATTATCATCCAAAAACTTAATCACACATGGACATTTTCAATCAACAACTATAGCGATCGCGAGGTAATGTTTACCAATGGAATGAATTCGCGCACGTTTTGAAGAAATATATTGTCCACCAATAAAATTATTACTTCTTATAACAAGGTAAACATCAAAAAAAGGATCATTTGTGTCCGATAATAGGCATATTAGTTGAAATTTTAATCCAATATTGACGCGGTCACGCATCCACGTGCATGCGTAGAACGTGGATCGGAAATGTAAAGAAAAGGTTTCGTAAATCAATCATTTATAGAGAATTTTACAGATATACGTAAAATTTCCTTTTTATTCTATCTAGCAACAATTTCTGCACAAATCGGATGCTTGTATAAAATTAGTTGTCGCGAAAATATTTTGAAAATTTGTCTGAACGCGGTGAATATCGTGATCCGTGGAAATTGCATCCATGTGTATGCGTAAAAATGGGTTGGAATCGGATATGAAAAGTCTCGTAAATCATTAATTTATAGAGATATATTGGTAATTTATTTTTTATTCTACCTAGCAACATATCTTGACAACTTGTACGCTTGTATAAAACTAGTTATCATGAAATGTTTTCAAGATTTCCTTGAACATGAAAATGACGTTTTTTTTATAGGCCTACACTGGGGTTATTTTTGGCTAAGCCACAACTTCAAAGCATAATTATTTTTTGAAAATCTGATCGGGGTGTTGAAAGAGGCCATAAAATGTGATCCCTTATGACAAAATGAGTTGCTACACAACTTTTTAAAATTTAGAGTTACATGTTCCCCATTATTCTCTGTTAAATTATCTTCAAAATAAGCCATTACTGGTGAAAATCGAATAAGCGCTTATTGAGTTATTAATGTTCAGTTTGGCCTTAGCAACCATAGTTTTTGCTCAACCAAATGATACAAAAATTTGCATATACAGCCTTCTTACATTGACAATTATTAGTGCCAAACATGAATTTAATGTCATAAAAAGCAGAAATGTTATTATTATAAGTAACAGGTGTATTATTTTAAACTTGAAATTACATTCGCCATACACGTTAATCTGCGTCAGATAAAGCTAGTCAGTTATTAATTATGTTAGTTTCGCTGAAAATATCGCAAAAATTAAATTGCATTTTACAGCCAAATCCAACGCTGGATCCTTTCCAATTAACATTACTATTTTAGGAGAAGTATAATTATTTAACAAAAAGACACTCTAGAAGGCATTTATGTCAAACTTCTGCATCCCGTGTCAACAGTTTATTTTCGTATGCGTGACCTTGATCTCAATGCTGTCCAATAGCCTGGCATCATTTGGTCACGTGATCATGGTCGATAATGTAGGGGTTTTGTTAAACTAGCCGAATCCAGTTTGAGGCTCATAAAGAAAGCTTTGTATTGGCTGAGTTGTAAAGAATGTCAAATACATTATAATATTCATCAGATAGGGAATTGATTATACTTTGTAACTGTATATAATAAGCACTGTGTCATTCGCCAGGTGGACATCACAAGCAGCTATAACTATGATCAAAAACGAGTTGTGGAAACTCTTATAGATCATTCATTTTGTACAAAATACGCATTAAAAACTACAAAATATATAACATTTTTATATTTTATTGATGCATTACATAATGTAGATTCCAAAAATGTACAATTCAGAAAATCAATAATTTTAAGGGGCAACACTTTTGGAATCGATTAGCGCCGTTGTCTCATCCACGACACGTGACTCACCGTGTCGTGAATGGACACGAATGATAAAGATTGGTCTTTAATTTACACACATATGTCAACTACTGACCAAGCTACATTTCTTTTAATTTTCGTGATGCTTTGTTCATTTTTCTCAATCTGCAGGTTCTATGGTATTAATACAAAAAATGATAACTCATTCAGTTGTCAAGATATCAGAAAACAGTTTGATTCATAATGTTTGGAAACAATTTCTACACATTTTCTGTGCTCACATATTACCTGCTGTGGCTGAGATATTTTGCGTAGGCTGCCTTGAACATGACATACATAAACATTTTTAGGGGTATTGTTTGGGGGCACTGTTGGGTATTAATTAATATTTTCACAAATTTGAATGGAGGGATGGAAAGAGGAGATGAATTGCAACAGAATTATGTTTAACTTATCTCTATATGTCAGCAACTGACACAGACATTGCAAGTTTTAAATTCTTTATTTTTCTACCATTTAGATCAAAAATATGCGGTCATGAAGGAGTAGGTAAAAAAATCTCATGGTCGTTGTAGGGTTAAACAAAAGCACTAAATTGGGAAATTTAAAAAGTGGAATCACTTTATTCACCATTTTGAGTGACAAATCGTGCTCAACATTTGTCAGCTCAACGTAAAGTATGCATAGTTATTGTAAAACCAGAGAAAACTGGTTAACCGAGATTTAAAAAACCAGGGGAAGACAGTTCTCTAAAAAGTCACCGGTTTTGAATTCCATAATAGGCAGACTGAGGCTGACACAATATATGGTCACTCACACTCGGTTGGACAGTGAGGCAGGTAACAAAATGCACACTATTTTAGAAGTTACAGGAAACAGCCACGCCTACTTACGTTTTTAGGAACATTGTACAGAGTATTCTGAAAATAGAAAAACAAAGAACTCTTAAATAAGAGGCCAAGAAAAACTGATTATAGTTCACAACATTTACCACAATGACATTCATTCATTCGAGAATTTATATAGCACCTCTTCAAGTAAAACTACTCAGAGGTGCTCCCGACTCCAGCACGGT
>JAQFXW010005069.1:0-10641 GCA_034693945.1 Dendrobaena attemsi
TTTTCTCTATCAAGTGGAAGCTTGGTGCGTCGATATAGTCTTTCGAGCCGCCGCGCTTGTCTCCTGAGTGTCCGACATTCCGAGTCGAACCAGGGAGAGAGCGGGTTACGACGAACGGGAAAGGAACGGGATGGGAGGAAGGAGGCGACGAGTTCATCCATGGTCTTGTGGTAGAAGGCGAAGAGCTCGTCAGCCGTCTGGGCAGCCATAGCATCAGTGGACGAGAAGTGAGCTCGTAACGCAGCTCCAAAGGCCTCTCGATCCAGCTCACGCCAAGCTCTGGCATAGCGGATGTCGTGATTAATATTTTTAGACCATATAGATATAGATATTAATATAGATTAATATTTTTTATTGCTTGGAGTCGCAAAGTAGATATATGTCAAAATTCTGTTTTTCTTCTAAATCATTGCCCATCAACTGGCGATGAGATGATGAGATTCGACTTTCCTTTGCAGTTGCACATGTATGATATCAATTTGCCGAACAGCTAAAAGCTTTGCATCACGGTTCCGCACGAAGATGAGGAGTAAATGGACGTAGATGGAGCCTACGTAGTTCCACCGATTAAGCCGTGTGATATATAGCAGCAAGCGGAGACGTGTCTACTGTGTCTCCATTATTTTCTGCTGATAATCTGATTCGCTGACCTTTTTTGCATCCTTGAGGCAATAAGAGGTTCGCGTGGACGCATCGCTTTCTTGGCTGTGCTTTATAGTTTCCGGCTGTTGTAGATCCGATACTGGAAGATTAATGCTGATCTCATACCTTTGAAACTGTGCAATGATCTTCTGGCTATTGCTTGGGAAAATGCATATTAAAACGTTATAAATTCTTCATTTATCACCGAAATCCCTGCTTTCTTGTGATACTTTTCTAGCAGTTTGCTAGTGCTCAAGAATTGGTGGTCAGAATATATGCTTTATTTAGCATGCATGTTTCAAGCAGACATGTTTGTATTGTCCTCTCTATTCTTCCAGTCAATCTGCATCGTTACGGTTTTAAAATATGTTGCTCACAAAGTATACTCAGCGTAACAAATTGTGGTCATCACTCTGCAGATAAAATCAAAGCATTCTCGTTTGAAATAGATATCAGCTTTGTGGTAAACGTACCTGCTTTGCAACCCTCTGATTGGTTGATGTCTATATCGAACTGCCCTCATTATCAGGCATTAATTGTGCATATTGATGTAAATGTGTGCTCTGTGTTGGTTAATGGTCGTAGCTCTAAGTCTTTTCTGAAAACTGTATTATAACGATCTTATTAGACAGTATGTAGATGCTGGGTTACAATACAACACAATACAATACATCTATGCATTTATAATGTGCCATAGTCTTACTCAAAGGCATGTAACAATAAAATAATAATTACTCAGTCATCAATATCATAATCCTAAAATTAACGGTTTAGGTAGGTTGGAGATAGGTCAGAGGATGTTTGGACACTTATTAGCAAAAGGAAAAGTGAACGCTACACTCTACATGGAGATGTGAAAATTATTGGAGACGTTCTCCTTTGCATTTCCAATCTGCACTACTAGTTTCAGCTTCATGCGTTGTTTCGTTTCCGAGATATGGACATTTAAACTTTCAAATTGACGAATACCACAGAAAGCCTATTATTCAAAAATAGTGTCGCCATTGTGAATCAAGCGCCACTCAACAGAAACTTATGCCGTCATCCATTCACGTCATCAAGTTGCGTTACCCTTGAAACGCATATTAAATTGTGTTAATTTTAGATATAGGCCTGCGCTAATTATGCAATATTAAAAAGAAATAATGCGTAAAATTAAGTCTAACACTATAATTATAATACGTTACGGTACTTTAGCGTCACATTCCTATAATTATTATGAGTTCGTTCCATGCGTAATTTTGGACCTTACACAACTAATTTTAATTAATTTTCAGACCGAGGCAGATGATGTTGGACTGGATGATGTCACAGCTAGACAGATGTAGGCTACAGTAACTGTCGTGCAGTATCGGACCTGTATTTTATTCAGAAAGGTCATAAATAGAATATCTTTTATATAGCCCGGGCGAACAGTAAAGTGATATTTAGGCCTATATGACCCTGAAAATATTACGCTTATTTCGTTGTGCTAATTCAAGGTTCAAATAAACATACTGTGCGGTCGACCTACTACACTTTTATTATGCAAGGATAGGAATGATAGTATTCCGTACAGTTGGTCCTCCATCTGGAATGGGCCCCATTGGAGATCCGGCTGTTGCCTAAGAATGGCATGACTGCCTTCTTCAGAGTGAAGTCTAAATTGTATTTCCATTGTTGAATTGGGAGTGCCTCTAAGTAAAGTAAGTATGTTCTTGAAATGAATGAATGAATGACATAGAAGTGCATAGGATTAAATCCGGCAAGGCCGGGTACACAAGCTAGTAATACTTAGACAATAAATGAGTTTTCAATTTAAATTTGAAGGTGTTAATTAAAGACTAGTTTCAAATTGTTACTGGTAAAGAGTTCCATTCAGCTGGATCAGATACTTTGAACATCCGATCCGGTTTCCAAATTGATCATCCTAGTAGTTCTGTTACCCTGGTGTTCAAATCCCAATTGGGTCTTGCTCCGAAGTATATTTGTGATCTAGTATGTCGTCCTCACTCTGCGATGTCTTTGAGTTCTCTTCGATCCTCTGATCGCCTCGACCTTTTTGTTCCACTTGTCAGGACCACAAGGGCCCAGACTCGGTCCTTTGCTAGCGCAGGAATTCACTTCCCCTAGCCTTTGCTCTACCTTTCTCACTGCAAGTGTTTCTGCATCTTTCTCTCATCTCAGAACCTATCGCTTCTCTCGGGTTTTCGCACTAGGAGCGCTTCTGAAGGGCAAATGTTGTGAGAAACGCTTTATAAATTCAAAAATACAATAAAATACAATACATTACTGGTACTTGGTTAAGCTTAGCGATTAATAAATACAAGTAGTTCACTTTTTGTTAAACTTTCTGACAGCATAGTGTATTGCATTACATGGTCGTAAAGTTTTTCTCCAATTCTTGTTCTAAGATTCTTCTGCAGTCCATCCATTACTTCAGTCTGGCATTCCATTCAATCAGCTATCAGTTGCTTGTTTATCATATTATAGGTGCAATTTGCTTCCATCGAAGTACTTTGAAACTATTGGTTGCTAGGCCTCCAACATTTTATCAGCTATATTTATTATTTTCTGCATTCGTAAAGCATGGCTATCGAATGACTAAGACTTAGTAGATACTTAGTATCTATCAATCAATTGTGCTGAGTAGTTGGCAGTGAAGGATTTGTTCTAGATCTGAATACAGTAATTGAGGTTCAAACCCCTACTCTCTCTCTCCACGTGCAGAGAAGCGTTCTGACCAATATTGGCTCACAAAGTGATCCGGGAATGCTGATCTCTATGGTGGTCTTCTTCAGTAAGTTATCTATGACAAGCATCTGAGAAGATGAACAGGCAATGGATACTAAGTCTCTGACACTTGCTGCTGTGTCATATAATCAGTATGTGTTCAAGTGTCTGTTCCACGCGAGTACTGGTAGGCTTGATCAATCTCCATAAACAGTGCTGGACATTTCTTATTTAGGGCTCTGCTCTGTTGGTGGTAGCTCACCCACCTGAGCTAGGTGGTGTAATTGATGTTTAAACGGAGCAGTGCAGGGAATGACTTTGTCTCCCTAGGAAAATAACTGCTCAGAATATCATTTTAGAGATTTTTCAATACAGTGTATTGACAATGTTCTTTTGCTGTTAATATCTGTGTATCCTGTGGCTTTATTATAATCTGTGGCAAAAATGTGAAGATTTGCATTTGTTAATATGTGACTTATCCAGGTGTGTCCACGACTATGTAGATGTCTACACACAGGCAAAGGAGCGGTTCTCTGACCTGCTGGATGTGCCGATGCATGGTCGTTACTGTGGAACTGGTATGGACTTACTTCCTCGCCTTCTCATATCTATGCACAACATCTTCATCCTTGGCTTCTACACGGACCATCAGAAAGAGGAGCGTGGTTTCCTGGCCGAGTATACCTTCATCAATGGTTGTAAGTATTAATTCTCCTGCCATGTATTATACTGTCCTGATTAGCCACATTGCAGACTGCAGAGGCATAAGGTGCTGTGTGAGACTTATTCAGATCATTTGTCAGTCAGAGCTATATATTTCTAGGCAATATGTTTCTCAGTCTTGCTTGGTGGTGAAGAATCTTACCAAATGAATTCAGGAGAAACACGAGTAGGGGACAGTGGAAAGATGACATCCACGACTCCACGTTCTGTCATTTTGATCAGAGAATTGCAAAATGGTGATGTTATCAGCTTTTCTTTTGTTTACAAGTTTGATTGTTCATGGGAAAGTGTCAAATTATTTGTGAGAATTTATGTTCAACTTAGGATTTAGACATGAAACTGAGCATGCTTCAAAATTGTGTCCTGGGATCAGATGCTTCTGATATTACAAATAAACTCTTTGTCTCTTTTACAACCCTGCAAAAAACTTTATTATAGCAACTGAATTTCCCTGCTCATTACTGAGTGCCAACTTAATTGCTCGTCCTACCACTGAGCTCTATCTCGTTTACTGTCTTCCAGTTAAAACATTTCACTGTTGCTATTACTTTTATAGTTAATTTGACTTGTCCAGTCTTATTGGTACTTAAATTGTACATCTGTAGAGTCTGGCAGTGTGGTATTCAGATATAATTATGTTACTTACATCTTTTGGGTCTTGGTCATTCAAAGGTGTTGCCTCTTTATTTCACCTTTTCAATCAAACTGACTCAGATTATACTTTTTGTCACTGTTAGAAGTTGTTGTGCACAAAAGTAACGTTTGATGCACTCTGTGACAAGCCATCTCATAACGGCTTACAGTAAGTCCTGAACGACCTGCCAGATTAAATCCTCTGACCTATTTGATGCCAACTCATACTGTTTGAGGAATGTCAAGTTATGTGATGGACGGGTCCCATGGTCCATAAAATGGCATCAGAGAATTAAATGAAAGCCACTCGTACAGTGGTATTACGGAGACTTTATGAAAATCCCCAAATTAAGGCCAGGCTCATAAAACACTAAAAATACTTCTTGCTAGTATTGATTTTTCTCTGCAAACTACTAGAAGAGAAAAGACACTCTATCCTGTAATCAAATTTTACACAGAATACTAGCAAAGGAAAAACACTTATGATTTTCAAAGTTATTTTTACATATAATTTTAGACATACACTTTCTATATTTGTTAGTCATTTATACAGACTTCTACTGGACATATTGCGAATAGTGACAATCATTTTAACTAATATAGATGTAGTTTAATAAAAATCTTAAGATCATTCAATGCAATTCTGTCACTTCATGCAGTGCCAATTGTGATCTATTTAAAATCTTAACCTTATTTTCAGAAATGCAAGAGTAGAATCATAATTGAATGGAAGCTGTAAATGTTGGATTTAATCATGAAAATAACTAAGAATTTTCTATTTCTAGCATGCTTCATTCTGTCTATATAATATTGTGGCACTGCTTGTACTACATTTGGAAAATGAGATTGCACTTTACTAAATGAAATATGCTGCATCGTTTGAAACTTGAAACTGCAAATTAGCGGTTGATTGTTTTAAATATATAGACATACCTAATCATTAGCATTATTTCCAGTGAGCATTTATACATAATAAAAGCCAATAACCTTGTTTGATTTTCTTGCCTTAAGACCTTTGTGGCAATTGAACATTTAAGCAGTGGTTTTGGGTTGTGGTCGTTCTCAGAGATCAGTATAGTTCCTTTGTTCTTTGTGTTTTCCCTACGTGAGAGGAATCGTGGACACTAATGAAACGATTCATCCATCTTAACTGATTATTGTAGATCCCTTTCTTGTGATACCTCAGATTTATCTATAGCATCCATTGTATATGGAAAGACTTTGCTCTTCAAAATATTGAGGGTTTTTGCTTTCTCGAGATAACGAGCACTGTACATTGCACTTCTTTAATTTGTGCGCCCTCATCAATCATTCCAGGCATTCATTAAACTTGCAGGTCATTCATTGTTATTCTGCTGCAGTCTTGCACAGGCTTGGTCAAAAAGTCTTCCTTCTTGCAGTGCTCTAGTAGTCGCTACTGCTGAATGATAAGTTCAGGAAAATGGAAGCAGCTAAGACTTATTCTTTTCTGAAATACATTATTCAGTCAGTTACTCATGTTCAGAATATTTCTAGATTTGTCAACAGCTCCATTCAACCTATTGAATTGATAAATGAACATCTGTTTCAGTGTTTCTATGAATTCTCATATCAGGATTTGCTCATAGCATAACAAATGTATCTGTTAATTGTAGCTCCTAACGTGGGCATGATATTTAATTCTGAACTTGCATTGTAAAGTAGGCTAAACCACTTTGAGTTTATATGCTTGAAGCAGTCATTGTTTGGCACCTTGACTGCACAGTTACATCTTCTTCTCTCGCACCAAGTTTTTCGCTGATGATGAAGCCTCTTTCTTTATTTTTACAATGCCTTCATAACATTGTAAACAAAATTAAAGTAAAATAAATAAATAAAAAGCCTCTTTTTGGAATTTCTTGGTCCTATGTGCCAGGTGGTGACAAGTCATCTTTTTGGCGGGGTAAGAATCTTTTTGGCAGGGTAAGTAAGCAGGTGGGCCTATTTATTGGCCTCCTTTGTTCTTAGGTGTCCTTCCAACACCTGCCTCCTGCGTTTAGCCATCATTTTCAGAGTTCCTAGTGAGCCTGTCCACCTCACGTGGTGCCCTAGGTGGTTCTTTGGCCAAAGCTTTCTCCACTGATGGCCTAGCTTCACCAGGCAATCAATCACCTATTTGTCTGTTCACCCTCCCACCATGATGTGGTGCAGGTAAGACTTTTGCGCAATTACATCTATGGGTATCATCAAATGTGCCTTGTCATATCTATTGTACATATCTTACAAATAATAACAATTTATTTTTACCTATGACAATGTTTTTTTTTTGAGTTAGTTAACTGGTTAGGAATTATAATGCTATGTCTTATACTTGTTTTGTCACTGCTTAAATTGCCAAATATGTTACTTGTTACAGGTGGCCCATTAGCAGGACATAAATCCTTTAGGGCCTTAAACCTTTTGTTTCCAAAGCTTACTTTCTCATTCTTTGTCTCTATGTCTGTTTGTTTGTTGGGTTCAATAAATTTTGTGGTTATGGTCAATGGCTGTGTTAGCCGAAAACAGTCTTATTGTGTTTGAAGCAGCACTTCTAAAAGAATTACATTGTCGGGGCAGTGAAGTGCCTATGCATCTAAGGGGCATAACATTATATGGTGAGCTAATAGATATTTATGCTGTTTTGTTGTGAGTGTCTCAGCCTCTCTATCAACATTGGTCCTCAGTATAATGGTTCCGGTGGTTGATAAGTATATTTGCTGAAGTGCAGAAAAAGCGATCCACCATCAATTTTTGGGTTTATGTGATTCACTGATATTGCCTAGACATGGAAGTAATAGTCAAATACACTGCAATTTCCCACTATGCCACTTGCTTTTAATAGAAGGCAGATAACAATGTACCTTACATTACCTTATATTACCTGACTTCGACTTATCTATAGTGCCAATTGTTGTATTCGGTCAATTTTCCTCCATGAGTGTTTTGAAGTGAAGTATCTACTGATTTAATCCAATTACAGAAATTTATATGGAACCACCTCTTTCTTGAAGAAAGCAAGACAGATTTTGATAAGTGGCTCCCTTTATCAACCTTGCTGGACTGACACCTTGCTGGACTCAGGGCTGTGCTGGTATTATCACGTAATCATAATTACAGATCTCGATCAAAATTGACATGCACATTGGGCTTGCAAGAAGTTGTTGGAAATTTCTGTTCTCCATTCCCTCGAATGGATGCCTAATGAAATGGCAATCAAAATTCATATTGGAGAATTCCATTTAAAAGGAATTCACTTGTGTTGCTAATGACTAACCAGTTACCATGTTTACTTTTAAAACAATCTAATCTTGTAACATCTATGGTTCCATTATGGTAATGAGAAGTGCTTCTGTTGATTCAATGATGCAGCAACAGTTATACACAAATCTGGTTGGTGCCTTTGGCTCAGTTCCTACCAAGCATATTATAATATTTGAAATACATGGGATCTTTGATCATGACTCACAGCAAGCATTCTTGTAGAAAGTAATATATGGAAGGATTTAAATTGCACTCCATAGTAGATTATAGTGAAGATGAGAGTCGTTTCATTTTGAAGATAATAACTTTTCCTAGTGGCAGTAAAGTAGGCCTACTCATAGCAGTTATGCACAGAGGGGCAATTTTGCCGAGATTGGAAACAATGATCGTCCTAGACGGTAATCTATAATGCAATAATGCAACACCAAAATTCGCAGCCACAGGCCATCATCTTTGTCGAGCTGCTGCACTTGGGTCAGTCTGGTGAAGGCCTGCATGATAGAATAGATGCTATCTTCCCATTGTCTGCCATATAGATCTTCCCATTGCTTTCCTCATGACTTGGCCTTCTTACAGCCAGTCGCCTTGCCACTTACATACAGAAAGAGGATCAATAACAATTCCCCAGTATTGATAAGTTTGATAAGTGAGGTTCAGTAGTCTACATGCAAATATGCACACTTGACTAGATGGTGAAAGGTTGCAAAGTGGTGGTAGTAGGCCTGCTGGGAACGAATATGAAGCAATTTTTTCTTGTAGTAAATTTCATTCTTACTTCCATGTTTATAGTTTTTAGATGTACATTATACAAAGGCATGGACTCGTGAGATGTACTTTGTGACTATAGAAGGAATCGAGAGCTTTAAATGCATAATTGTATAACATTATGATATTCTAGTGATTTAAACATTTTGAACTCTTTTAGATATTTGACAAGTCTGAAGTGATATAATTTTATATAATCACTAGAGGGTAGCAGACGAGTCAATAGGCCAGTTACATGTAGATTCTTGTAGCAATCGGATTATAAGCATGAACAAGAATACAATATGACACGGCTATAGTTGTTTATGAGTTGTTGTCTTTGAAACCAGCCAGTATCATGCAATTTTCATGTGCGTATGAAAATCCTGTTAATATGCACAGCATATGAGTGGTACAGTAACTATAGTAATTCCTAATGAAACAATGCATAGTTATACAAAAAATTCTCTAAACGTGAGGTATGTGATTGCAGATGACATATCTACGAGTGGGTGTCTTGGTTCCATGCATGTTTTTTTTGCATGATGGTGTAGTGGTGTAGTTCGATGCTTTTCCGAACTAAAGAGAGATGCTTAGATGCAAGTGCTAATGTTTCAGTTAGGCTGCAGGGCTTGGCAACAGTTACTTGTAAAGAACTACTGTTCTCCTTTCAGCAGTATATAATGCTGGCACACCGGCACCCGCCAACGTCTGTGGGCAGACGGTAAACGGTGGTGGATCGAGGTCGGATGGTGTCCTGCTCTCGCCCACCTACCCTGGAATGTATCCAGACAACATATTCTGCTTTTACCGCCTTCATGGTGTCACCGGACAAAGGATCCGCCTAACGTTTGTTGACGTTGACCTCTACAGCGGAGGAGAACAGTGAGTAATTAATATTTCTCAATTAATTGTAAACTAATTGTTCTCAATTAATTGTAAACTAATTGTTCTCAATTAATTGTAAACTAATTGTGTGATCGTACTTATTTTATATTCGTGTTTAAATTGTATTAGCAGGCCGTTATTGATCATGTGTATATGTATATAATTGTTCTGCAGTCGACTTGCTTGGCTGCACGGCTTAGGCCACGGTCACGGGCGCTTAGTGCACGCGGTGGCTGGCCTGTTGCTGGCACGTGTGGTGTTGGCTACAGTTTTAGGCGGGATTTTGAGTCAGTCGCAAGGAATTGTTTGAAGGATTGTCTTCGTTTTCTGCTGACATATGCAGTTGTGTTTGAAGTGTGATTATTTGATTATTGCTGATACTTTCGAATATAAGAAGAAAAGAATCAGTTGTTGCTTGGTGTGTTGGATAGTTGAAGTGTTATGTGGTGATAAATTGATTGTTTCCCTTCCAGTTACTCCAGTTACCTTACCCAAAGACTTACATCACACAAGTAATCATTTTGCAAAGTAATAAGGGAAAGTTACTTACACTTACTTACTTAGTAGCTTATGTGTATATGTAGATAATATGCATTATATATAATATATATGGCATATGCATTTATGCATATTATGTTGATACATATATTTTCTGTGAGTGTTTCTTTCATTTGTGTGTTGATGTTGGCAGTGTTTGATTAATCATCAGTAGATTTTTAAAAGAGATTTGAATGTCTGTGACTGATCGTCTGGCTTTTGAGATGGATGTTGGACACCAGATGAAGTTAGAGATGATAGATACATCAGGGCAGAGAGACAACACAGTGGGATGTGTATAGGACACAGAAGTTAATCTCAAGGAAACAATTCTCAGGGGGGCAGAATCGTCCAACAAATCTCCAGTTGCATCAACCATTCTGCATGTATAATTGTATGTACAGTATAAACTTGTTATATTTATTTTTTTATTTATTTATATATTTATTCACACATTTCTATACCGCCCCTTCAAGTCTCCTACTACTCAGAGGCGGTCCCGAC
>JAQFXW010005070.1:0-10640 GCA_034693945.1 Dendrobaena attemsi
AACCAATTATGGGACAATAAAAAAAAGACACGACTTGTGCATCTTTGTGTACCAGTGACTTATGCATCCCTTGAATGAACTCCGCTAGCCTGCATGTCGCACTCTGCTTGGTGCCAAGGGGCCATCACACAACGTTTTTCCAGCACCTCAAAACTTTCTTATTCAGCCAAGGTTGGGCCGGGAGCACTTCTAAGTTGGGGCGCTATATAAATCCTCTATAATAATAATAATAATCTTTATTTTTTTCTCATGGTGGGATTTCTATAAGGCTACAGCTCGAGAATATTTTGGTCAAAAGAGGTTGAGTGATATGGTGTTAATAAAAATTAATGCAACAGAAATAGGCTGCATTTCACATGACATACTTCGAAAAATAATTATTGCTGAAATCTGTTGTTGTTTATTTGCTTTAATCGAAAGAAATGATTGTTTTATTTTTCATTAAAACACTGACCTAAAAAATTTTGTAATGTGTACGAAAGAGTGACTTAAAAGTCTTGAATGATCTTGAGACTAAAAGCACAGTATATATACTGTGCTAAAAGTCTTGGTCTTGATGTTCAAAGTCTTGGTCTTGTGAATAAAAGCCTTGGACTTGAGTATCAAGGTCTTGGTCTTGAGATTTCAGGTCTTGACAACCAACAAGACTCCGCTAGCCTGCCTGTCGCACTCTGCTTGGTTCTAAGGGGCCATCACACAACGTTTTTGTCTGAATTCAACTATTTTGAGATCCTTGGCAATGACTGAGTAGAATTGCATTTAATCTCCATACTCTAGGAATGAAATAAGTTAAAGTTATCAACTGGAAATTGCGTTGTCTTATCATTCGAATAACACCATTACAGAAAACGTATTGTCTTACATTTTTCTAGAATGGATAAAAAAAATGCTGATCCGAAGAGCCATAGGTCAAGCAAAGATGGTAGAGTCTACGACTCTAGTCACTCTACCATCTTTGGGTCAAGTGTCAATGAAAAGGTGGCGCTCCATTGCTGAAAAACCGACAGTGAATGAGTGTATACTCTATATACAATTAATAATCTCGTAATCTGGAAAAAGTAAAAATTTAAGTTTCCGTAATAAGTTCCCGGTGGCGAATTTTTCAGTTAAACTCCGATAATTATAATATTAGAGAATCACTGAGAAATACAGGTATCTCGTTATGCTCCTCAAGAGACGTTTGGAAGCAAGAAACGGACATAATCTCCCATTGAGAAATAGTTGAAAGAATTATACCGTTCGTAACGAAAACCAAATGGTGTCTGTAGGGCGATCATTTACAATAGGGGGCGGATTTTTCTCCCATGAATCGTACGTTTTGAAACCGTCCGCCCTGGCCGACTCCACCGATCAGGTCGCCAATGACGGCGCTCTGCGCACGGCCCGCCTGACGATGCCCGTCACCGCCACCGGAGGAACCCTCCGATCGAAGGCCGAAGCGGCGGAACGTCCCCGCTGCGACTCCGACGCCTGATCGATCCTTCTCGATCGACCGTCACCGGAGCCCTGTAGAAATAAACCACCCCTATTGTAAATGATTGCCGTCTGTCGGGTGCAGGTAAATACCGCAAAGGCCCTGACAGAAATAACTGCAGACGATTCTGACCCTAGCCGACCCTCACGATGGTTACACTGACCCTAATCGACCCTCACGACGGGTACCCTGACCCTATTCACTCGGCCAACGTCGTGGCCGTTAGCGCCGTTGCAGTATTTACCTACACTTGGCCTGACCCTATTCACTTGGCCGACGTCGCGGCCGTAAGCGCCGTTGCAGTATTTACCTACATCGGTGTCTGTCTACCCGAATCGTTGAAACCCGAATTGCCAAAGAGTGCCTAAATCCAATTTCTGCCGAAACGGATTTTCTAGTAGGAAACCGATTTGCGGATATCCATTGGAGTTATTTAACTAAACCTAAGCGACATATTACATAATATGGATTCGAACTGTCATTAAAAAACAGACAGGATATACGCGTTCTTTGTATACAAGTTTCGACGGTAATTTCCGTTTGTCAATTCGGGTTTCGACGACTCACTACGGCACCATTATTGCCGGATACCCGAAATAGTCAAGCAGTCTGAAGCAGACCCATGAAATGTGCTGTAGCGAATCGTCGAAACCCTCAGCTAAAGGAAATCATTGCCGAAAATGTTTCACAAACACAGAAAAAGCGAATCTAAGAAACCTCTATTGCCAATATTTGTTAAAATGCTTAATTACAAAACTCAATGTAAGGTTAACATGATGTGTTATACATGTAATGATATATAACGTGCTTGAAATGATTTTGCTGTTTTAATTGTTTGCAGGCGACACTATATCCTCGAAGGATGGAACTGAACCTGAATAGCAAAGAACAGGAAAGATTTGCTGCCATTTTGACAAGTACAATAAGTAGTCTGTGCAGAACTGCGATGATAAACAGCACAGTTGCTCGCGTCGATGGACTCCTTGGAATAACGCTTGCAAACAACATGGTTTTTCTTGTGAAGGTGCAAGAGCAGCTGTATCAGACTGATGTCTGTAGACGCAGACAGCCTGTAGATGAACAGAGCTGCAACACCGATGCTTCAAGCGACACTGTGGGGACAGTGGAATCTCAACCAGGTTCAGGTTTCTGCCGTATGACAATATCAGACGTTCAAAGACGTGTGTTGATAGCGCCTTCAGAGTGGCAGGCTGAAAACGAATTAAGCACTAGTTGTGAAGCTGGTGTACTTTCCGGTGCTCAGGCTAGAATTGTTGGATCGTGTCTGCCAAACGACAATAGTGATTGCATTCAGAGTTCTGCTTCTTTAGGGAAGAGAAGAGGCGGCAGACGTGCAATTGAATCTGAACGGCAGGAGCTGGATGAATCAGAAGCTAGGCTTAACGAAGAGAATAATATCTCACGAGACAGTCAAGACGATGGGATTGTCTGTGCACCGCGCTACTTGACTGATCTGGCAGATGCTTTATGTGACGATACTGGATCATCTACTGGCGAATACGTTAAAATGGAATGCTTCTCAGACGGTGAAATGACATACGAAGGCTATTCATCACAGGATATAGATGTAGGTGTCTGTCTGCTTTCCATGATTTTCCTTACGTTTAGTACATTGACTGCAGAGACGTTGCTTATCTAAAAAAAATTTTATGTACGCACAGAATGTCACCGTATACTTGATGCACTAATAATTTCGTTGCTGGATTGTAACCAATCGGTGTGAATGCTTCTGCACATTTGAGGTTTATTTCTACCTATGTCATCTCTGCCCTATTCAGAAGAAATAGAGTGTTACAGTTTGAGAACACTGATTTCGAAAACTTTGTTTAATTTTTAATTTTGATCTTCAACCACATGGATACATACAGTAGTGAGTGAGTGAGTTTGTGTGTGTTACAGGTTTACAACAAAAAGGAAGTTATTTACAATTCTGAATTTCAGACATCGCAAGCAACTGAGAGCGACTATTTAAAGAGCAGAACCAGATTCAGCAACGGCGTTTTATCAGACATGACAGTGTAAGATATCATGTACTTGTCACGTTCTATTTTATTGTACAATTTTCATTTCTTGTATTGTAATCAATCAACATAATTCACTTATATGCTAACGATATGCTAATTGTATCCACCAATGTAACTGACGATAACGATATCGGAGAATGATACATTTGTTACCAGTACCCAATTCGGCGAATCTCCCGGAACATGATCCCTTTTAGAGAACGCCAATATTACACATCATTGCACGAGCGCAATTTAAATTATATTCATTATTTGGCGCTATTAATCGCATTAAATAGACCCAGAAGACGGGGTTGGTTAGTCTTATTTTGCATTTTTGATCTTAACTTTTTAACTCGAAACGTAACTCCATAATGCAGTATTTACCGCAACCGTACAAAAGAAGTCAGTTGCACGAGATACGGCAAGTTAAGTCAGTTTGCGTCAATTTGCACGGGATAGGCTAAGTATCTTTATATTACGATATAGATCGCGTTTCGAGTAAGTAAGTTGGTATATTCTTTCAAATTGTGGTCGTTGATCAAAACTGCCCATAATTTTTTACGGTTTACAGCTAGTGTCAAATATATTTCAGATAGCTAAGAAATTTCCTGTGCGGCATGTCGGAAACTTCTGATCCTGATGCACAGAGTGAAAATTTCCCTTCGCAGTAGATATGTTAAGGGTTCCTCATATCACAAATCCATTGGGCCGAACATTTTAGATTTTATCTAGGTTCTAGAAGTCACAGTTCGATCTGATATGTCTTCGTATCTACCGGTAGATACAAATCTTGCCTCATGTGCCTCAACATTATGGGCTAAGTGAGCATATACATCTAGACGTCCCTTTTCGTGACTCCCATCACTTTGCATGAGGTGGCAAGGGCAACAAGTGTGCCCTTCTTATATATGCCTCACTGGCTTGGCGGAGTTTTGCCAATGGTAAAAATTGAGATAGGATTGAAGGCCATGGGAGGAGGGTTAGAATAATGGGTGATACGCTGGCACAAAGTGCTTATGATCAGAGTTCAGTTCAGGCAAGACCCATCAGACCAATTCGGCCTTTACTTGGTTGTTAGCAGCATTGTCAATTGAAATGCAGAATGAATGGGCTCCTTGCATTGCTGCCAATGGTTAAATTCAACTCCTGTAATAACCGTTCGTCTATATTTATAATCATACTGCAGTCTGTCGGCTTGAGTTATTTATTTATGCATTTCTATACCGCCCCTTCAAGTCCACTCCTACTCAGAGGCGGTCCCGACTACAGCCCGAAGGAATGTCGAAGTTTTCGCGCCGAAGCGCCACGAGCAACTTTAGGTGAAGGACTTGTTCAAGGTCCCTACGCGGTGACTCGGGTCTGAATCGAACCTGCCACCCTTCGGACACAAGGCGATGGCTATCCCACTGCTCCACACACGTCCTATGTGCAAGTCCGAGATGTTAAATCTCTGAGTGTCATCAGGCCCGACCCCGGTCTGTGCAAACACACAGCCGGTGCGCTCCCAATGTAGCTAACTGGACTAGTGAATGTCAATAAACAAGGATTATTATAATTGTTCATAATTTCTGTTAATCAGAGGAATTGTTTTTATATTTGTCAGAGCTACACCACAAATTCTTAAGACTCCCCGACAGGTCAGGATTATCCCACAAGAATCCTCTACAACCGGACAAGTTCCAGATACTGCCTCACAAGTCATCAGGACTACCTCAAAAGTTTACCATCGACCAACAGCTGGAAAGGAATGCACCAATCAACTTTCACCAGATAATGACGCCAGGTATTCATTCAGTAGTTTTTTTCTTCAACCGTGAATGAATTACCCTCTTCCTCCAATCCTCGATTTTGCTGTTTTCCCCAAACTTCCACTTTATCATCTTCCTCCAACCCTCCATTTGAACCTATTTCCCCAACCCTTCATTTCATTCTCATCCTCCAACCCTGCCTTTGATTCTCATTCTCAACTCGTGTATTTTGCCCATTTCTTCCAACCCACCATTTCTACCTCTTCCCCCAATCATCCATTTTAGCCTCTTTCTCCAACCCTCAATTTAAATACCTTCCTCCAATCCACAGACTGCAAACTGCTACATGCTATGTGACTTGCAAGTGATACATCTCAGGACTGACAGGCTCTTAGTGAAATCGCAATGTATCTTGAAGTCATATTTCTTTGCTATCGGTTATTATTAGACTAAAAGTCTGTAATCATATATGGTTCATATAGAGGTTGCAATGACTTAGTTTTTATGGACTCTGGTACTGTTGTGATGCAATTGTGATTACTTACTTACTTGCATATAGTCCACACAAGTAAACTCTTGGACTTAATGTAGCATGCATTTGTGTTTGACTTAACTCGAAGCGGAGACTCGTCATTCAAGACGAATCTGGCATCAAAAGGTCACGGAGGCCGTACCTACAAAAAATACAGCAGGGACACGTTGGAAATTGCAGTCAGAGAAGTTGTTAACAAAACGATGACCATGACCCAGTCATCAAACTTGTTTGGCATACCATACGCTACGATACGGTGTGCTGTGAAGAGACAAGAGATTAATCAGAAATCGGTCTCGAATGTGAAATGAGTTCATCTGTCTGTTCTGTTCTGTTGTTACCCAAACGAATGAATTTTGTTTCAAGATGAACAGTAAAGACTGCACAATACTGTCAGGACATGTGTATTTGTAAATTTTGTTAGTGGTTAAAAATTGTGCACTGTCAGTGCACTTGCAGCCGAGTTGTCTAGCGGTGTCGTCGACCTGTGGAACAAAATTCCAAAATAAATTTTTTTTCCATTGTGGGGGGTATAGCTTAGTGACGAGGTCTGCGCTATGACCATCATTTTACCTTCACGATTTTTGTGTAGTTAGTCTGTCTGTGCATGCTGCCTGTCACAATTTTACCTGTACCACATACAGACGATTATTAGAGCAACCGATGCCGATTATTGAATTTCACTAATGAAGCACCAATGTTTCTACGAATCTACGTTGCTTAGAAAACAATCATCCAACTTGACAGTCATGCGAGACACCGAAAAATGAACAAGGATTCTTGTATCGGCACCGATAACAGTTCACCGATACCGACTGGTCTAATAATTGACCCGATATCAGTATTGGTGCATACTACTGCTTGGCCATTGTACTCCTTATGCGTGTGCCCTATGCTCAACTGTACGATATAATAGTATGTCTGCTGGCAATGTGACATTCTGCAGTTGTATATAAAATGTGTTTGTGTTGTAAATGTTTGTTTCATTGCAATATATGGCAGTACTTTTGCTGATTGCTGCATGCATTTGTGTTTGACTTAACTTGAAGCAGAAGCGGAGTGCCTGCAGTGCTTCCAGCGAAATGCAAACCGAGGGTGATGGTGTCAAAGGGGCGAAGCAGCTGCACCTACAAACCATATAACAAGGCCATTTTGATGACTGCAATCAGACAAGTTGCTAACAAAACGATGTCGCCCAGCCAGGCATCAAATTTTTTTGGTGTACCAAGAACTACAATATGCACGGCTGTGAAGAGACTAAAGATTGGTCAGAATACAGTTTTGAAACTGAAATGAAGTAAATCTTAGTTCTGACTACAGATTGGTTAAAATACAGTTCTGAAACTGAAATAAAGTAAATCTTGGTTCTGACTAGAGATTGGCTAAAATACAGTTTTGAAAGTTAATTACTAAAATGTTAGTTTTGTCTGTTCTGCTTTGGTCATACGAGATGAGCAAAGCCAACAATAGACATTTGGATGTGTTTGTAGCTTAGAAATTGTTTTTTTTTCTCCAACTGATGGACATTTTTGCAGTTTATCGTTTGCTACTTGAGGTTTCACGTGCTAGTTAATTTTGATTTTATTGAGCCATGTTATTGTTTGAAGAGTCTTGCTAGCATTCGTGTAAGAGAAGAATGTCCCATATTAGGCTACCCCGAGAGACAGCCAGGGCACCATGAAGTGTTAGCAAATTTCATTTTTTTATTCCTGGCAATTGGTATACTCTGCCCTCCACTGTCATCTTTTCACTGACAGTGTACTGTCAATGCACTCGTTGCTGAGCTGACTTGGGTTGTAAGTGGAGCAGAAATTCCTAAAGAAATTTTCCCTTGTGTGATCCGAACCTCTGATTACTAGTGCACCCATGGGTGCAACTAGGAGGGTGCTTGAGCACCCCCTGGGCCAAAAAGGGGACCCACACAATCTTTCCAAATTTGAGGAATTATATAGGGAGGGTGGGCTGCAAAAGTTAGTTACCACAATATACTAAAAAATGTGTTACATTTCAATGAAGTGCAGCAATTGGCACTCTTTAAAATTAATAAGGACAATGATTGTGGTACCTGGTGAACCACTGTCCGGATTATTGCAAAAAGTTTTGCGTAATGATCATGAGTTTAAAGTATTCAGTCAAAGCCCAATCGTAAGAATGAAGAAATACTGATGCTAGAAGCAAGCAAAACCAGTAAGCCCATCAACATTGACTCGAATGTTTTGACAATTCATTTGAACACACGTGCTTTGACAATAATACTGATATTAAGACAAAATTCCAGCTGCACACCACTTGATGTTTAGATGATTTTGGCCATAAACTTCACCTCTTAATTAATTAAACAATACAATTAACGTCATGTAACACGCCTCAGAAGATCTTCATCCTACCCTGGGCTCGGTCACTTCGTATTGTGCTCTTGTATGCCAATTCAGTTGGCGCACTTGTCCATGTGTATGCATTCACTCATCCATTCCATTCCATTCTTTCTCCATCTTATCATTCATCTGTCTGTTCCATACTCCATCCACACATCAGCTGACCCAGTCCTTGACCAACCCATAACTCTATTTAGGCTGCCAAGCCATCCACCTAAATTCATCCGTCCATCCAACAATCGTCAGTAAACATCAAGGGGCCAGAGCATCCCTGGCACGTAACCCTGAAATCCTGCAATCAAGTGGACCACACACTGCAGTCAGTCAGTGCCTGAAAACAACTGGCACAGTTCAGCCAACATGCCATAATTATGGAAGAGTCCGTGGACCCAATGAATTTATATACTTTATAGACATCTACAGGGTTCACTCTGCCATAATAAAGTCGAAAAGGAATGGTAAAGTAACTGCGAACTCTATTTCAGATGAAGCTCTAGTATTTCAGCCCCAGACATAATTATATGTCCATGTCTTCGTTAGAAACAAACGTCAGTACACCATCCTATTTCTGAGCCAGACTTGCTGTTAATTTGACAACTCGTTGAAAAACACCTATGGCTGGATGTCGCCCTCGTGAATATATTGGTCCCCTGCACTTTTGCATTCAACTGGCACGTTTGATGTTTACTATCAAGTCATTAATTGTGTCTTCGGTTTATTTATTGTGCTATCTAAACTGTTTAGCATCAATAACAGAAGTCTTGCATGAACAAAGACTATTTACTTCAGTCAGTAAAACTTCCTAGTAAATAAATATACCAACATATCTGCTGGATATAAATTTAAGCTGTACCATTTTCAATTCATGAGTGAAATCCGAGTAGGCCTACTGTATACATGTATAATTGTATATATGCAAATTATGTGTTCCCTGTGCAACACGCTTGCACGAATGCTCAAATACATACAATTTAACAACAGTTACGATCATGATGTCTACAGTTAAGTTACCACAAAATAAAAAGTTCGGACAGGAAATCCCGAATGATGTGGAGTAGCAAACACCGCATGAGTACAGTACAACGTGTTGTGCATTATATCGGCACCAATAATAATTAGACACGTAATGTTTCTGTAAGACCGACAGATTAGGCGTTCGTTGCTGAATATCAGTTACTTCGTCCTTCAAGGTCGATGTTCAATCAATGAGGGTCTGCTACTTGAAGTTCTCATAAGATGGTCGATCACTGAAAGGCAAAGAAGATCAAGATGGAACTAGGATACGCTACACGCAACTAGGCAGGGCTCAACTGAGCATCTCTATTTTATACAATGCAAACGAATGCCTTCCGATAAATACAGTACTTCAACATTAGACAGGTGATTGAAAACCACGGGTATAGTTTGGTTTCATCCATGGGGTGAGGCTGCCTCAATTCCACAAAAAGTTGATGAACTTTTTAGTTATCACTTCCCAAGATTCCTTTCTTTTTCACACATTTCTATACCACCCCTTCAAGTCTCCTGCTACTCAGAGGCGAGTCTCCTACTACTCCTTAATCCTCAACTCCCAAAAAAGTTGATGACTTTTTAGACATTTCCTTCTCTTCTACTTACAATTTGTCAAATGGGGGGTGCTTAACCTTTGTGGGGGACTGGGGGCTAACCCATATATGAGCTAAAAAAACCTTCTCCCCTAGCCCCTGATAAACTCCGCCCATGTAGCCAACAATTCTAGGTCAATATAATGAATGAGTGACATTCTAAGGTTACACTGGATGGGTCAAGAGCTCAAGGCAGAATCAACAAGAATGCACAGAAGTACAGAGTATTTGAATTACTGATTTCATTCGCTTTACATTCAGAGGTCATAAATGCAGCTTAGTCCTTGATGTGTGATTCTTATCTAAGTTGTGAGCTGATCCCTGCAATAGCCTTGTCTCTTCCAGTGATGGCTTCATCTAGAATTTTATGAATCTGCAAAACTATATGAATCCGAATGAACTTACTCGTAACTTTCATTTGGCGGCCTGTACATCAGGCCAGGAATGGAACCATAGAGGTTTCCATAGATCTCCTGTGCACTGCTCTGAAATCATATTTTAATTCAGTCGTTAGTTCTAGACGAACAGTCTATCATCTCTTGTGAATTGTAATCCAATTCAGTATAAATATATATATATATATATATATACAGGGTGGGTCAGCATAAATGCACCGACTTTGCACGTGTATAACTTCGCCAATTCGTAACATTTATTTATACCTAATGCATCAAATTAAAGGTATTTCACTCTAGTATTAAGATCCAAACACAATTTTATTGTGTCTGTAGCCTACATTATATAAATCGTGACATAACGAACACCATCGTTTTTTGAGTAATTAGCTACTAATTTTCTTTAAAAGTGACTGCATAAGAAATAAAACCGTAGAGATCTGTAGCCAAAAAGTTGTTCTGCACTGCAACACTGATTACTACTT
>JAQFXW010005071.1:0-10639 GCA_034693945.1 Dendrobaena attemsi
GTGGGTGGGATTCGAACCCACAACCTTTCGGTTGCGAGGCGGCGACCTTCACCACTACACTACCGCGTCCCATGTAGTATGTGCAGCAGTGACAGGACAACTGGCAATGTAGTCGGGGCATTATTAATAAGGACCAGGACTCTGTCCATGACTCTCCTAACAAGCTATGAAACAGGCAGAGTAGCCAGAACATTGAATGGGCATCAGGCCATCAGACCCACTGAACATCCAAGTCAAAATCACAGATGATCTAACCATACTCTTAGAATATTTGTCCGTCCTCTAACAAATTGTTGCTTGAAATTCAAAATATATGTCTAAAATATATATATATAATATTATATATAATTATTTGAGAGACGAGTCTTGGTCTTGAAAAATGAAGGCCAAGGTTCTTGGTTTCAAGACCAAGAAAAAACCTTTGGCTTCAAGACCAGACCAAGACTTTTGGTCTCCAGACCAAGACTTAAAAGAAAGAACTAGAGCACATTCGAGACCAAGACTTTGATCTCAAGGATCACAAGACTATATATATATATTCAAATATAAATTCAGGATAAAATTTGAACTGTTCCTTGTGACCTATATTTTCACAAGAAAGTCAAATGCAGTAAAACTTTTCTTCTGACAGGTTCGTCAGAGTAAAAAAGAGCTTTTGTGTCCCAAGTCAATTATTACCAAAGACAGACTTGTCACAAACCACATACAGCAGAGATTTTGTGGGAGAGTCAAAGATTTATTCAATACCGGATCGCTGCTTGCATCACACATAAACTACTGAATGCTTAGACATAAGCAGGTAGGTTTAGAAAACATGTCAACCACAGGTCATCATCTCGGCACATTGCGATAGTATTGGTCGTACCGACGAACCCTCGATGTGAATTCTATTAGAATAATCAATTCTCAGAAGCCTCAGAGTAAAATTATAAATAGTTGGTTCTTTAGAGGCCTCAATATTCAATGATAAAATTAAAAACATACTGTGAATGAGATAACAGATTCAACTCCTATAATGAAGAAATACTTGAGCAATGACTCGTCTGAGCAGACACATTCTGTGACATGGACACAGTGATTAGCACAAAGCAAAATTAGCAAATGCTCAGAAGCAAAGTCATTCCAATTCCAAACAAGAACACCTGGCAGCCGGTGGAATCGAGTGGATACGAAGCAGCCTCAAATCGACAGAAATTATATCACAGGCTAGCGTTTAAATAAACACAAAAGAATTTTTAAAAAAGCAATATATACTTAAGACAGCCTGCTTTCCATCTGTCAAAATTTCATTCGGGTTTCAGGGTTAAGGAAGTCGCAAACTACAGTCAACTACATCAACTAGTCATCAACGAGTTATATAGTCATGCAACTAGAAGATTGCTACTCTTGGTTGATAAGAGACCTTGGCTTTGAACCTGAACAATTTCACAGAGTTTCACCAATCAATGCCTACTTCTCAATTGACCAATATTCAAAGAAGCAGCCGTTGACCAGCCAGTCACTGAAAACTTGTAATCCATAAACTGCATAGGCCGAGATGCAGGTTTCTCTCTGTTAAATCGAAGGCCTACAAAAGACCTCTCACATACAACTTTTGTTGACGAACTAACTGCATGTGTATTGTACTGCTTTATTGTTGCTTGCAGCTCTTGTAAAGTATGAGTGTTCTGTCTCGTGCTATTAAAAGATTACTTACTTACTTACTTACTCACTCATCTTTCTCTCACCTTCTAGCTCCTCGTTTAAACTGTATGCGTCTGTAGGCTAAGCAGTATCCGCCTGGCCGTTTGCTATCTTTCTGTCTGCCTTCTTTATATCTTGACCCTTGCGTAATGATTTTGATTTGAATAAACGCCTTTGTTGAAGCTGTTTTCTACGATTTCGCCTCTATCGGCGCTATAGAAATTACGAATCAGATTAATTACCATCTCCAGAATTACGTTATTTCGCTTGAAGATTTACAATCTTTGATTTCGTCCGTTACGAAAGCGTCATTAATTCTGTGACGTCATAAATATTCATGACGTCACGTCCAATCAGCGAGCGCGATGCGTTCCACGGCAGAAGGAGAGAAGACGACGCCATCTTGAGAGTCAGCTGCAGATCATTCAGGAGATCATTTTCATCTTGAATTTTAAATCTATTCGAAGCGCCGCCGTCCAGTTTACAGCGAAATGACCGACGGAGAGAACGCGGAGTCTGCAGAACAAAAGGCCGCGACCGGCGCCGCTGCGAAAAAGAAGGTCCTGTGTGAGTACTAACTTATAATCTGACCGTTAGTTGGCGAATTATTTTTGTCCCATAAATTTGTTTAATATTTTTTAGACTTTTGGTCGATTAATTAACCGATTTTGTAGTCCATCCCTTTCCTTATCAATAGAACTAATTTTCACTTGATATTACATAGATTTTTCACGATCAAGAAGTTACATGCAGTCAAGCATTATTTTCATGTCCGTTGTTTTTATTTACGATATCTTTCCTTCCACAATCTATGACAAACTTTTTTTCAGTCAAATGATCAGCGTAATTTTAATGGCAGTTGATAATAAAAACTTGGCTAAAAACAGGCTCCACATTTGTCATAAGCTACTTTACTCCTGGTAATTTTCAATAATTTTCAGGGTTTTTTGGTTACAGCTAAACAGTTTTAACAGCACTCTTGCTTCACTGATCTACATCTTAAAAGACATGCACTGTATTATTTTCTCCACTGTCAACCACAATTGCACGGTATTCAAGGTGTTGATAAATTCTAAACTTATCGTGAATTGAGGTTGCATCAGTTCTCTTTTTATTTACAGCGAAAAAGATCATTGGCACGGTTAAATGGTTTAATGTGAAAAATGGATACGGCTTTATAAATAGGTTAGTATTAACTTGATTGCTATAATTAGTCCTAATCAGTTAACAACGAAGCAATCAGTCTTTTTCAGTCAGTCAGTTTCACTTAATTTACAAACTGTCAGTTGCAATTTGATAGTTGTAGGATTAATTTTGAAAATTTCATATCTGATATCTGCTGTTCTAGGCCTACACGTTAGACCTATTGTATAAATCACTAACTATTTTGTTAGGTCTACGCCAGATCCCTAACAACTATTACCGTCTTCTCGGTCTGTTCTAGTATAATCAATTCATATTTACACTAACGCAAGGAAAGAATATGATTCGCGAGTTCTTAGGTTTCGAAATTAAATTCCAATTATTGTGAACTAATAAACTGCGGATCATACCTTTTGATAATAATAGGTCAATTATATTGCACCGGGAATGATTTTATCACACATTTAAGTAGTTGCTAACAAATTAATCTGTAACTAATTTTCAGAGATGATACAAAAGAAGACGTCTTTGTCCATCAGGTATGATGCTTCATTGTTCAGTAGAAATGTTGTGTATACATGTACATTTATTGGTGTTTTGGCAACTTTTTGCTGTAGCCTATCTCCAGTTCCCAAATTTCACAAAGACGGCTGTGCAGTGTGTAATGAGGACTTGATTGGCTTTCAATTTTTCACAAGGAAAAGCAATTGTTTGAAACCGACAAAGTTGAAAATTGTTTAGAACCTAAGAGGAGTGATGGTTGTTTAATACCTGACACAGATGATGGAAGTGGTTATTAAAGCCATGGGTGATGATACTGTCCCTTTTCCTAATCTCACTTTCTTCGTTTTCTGTTCCATCCACATCGCCTTTCCATTCTGTTCAATTACACATGCCTCTGTCTTCTTATGAGCTTCTTTCTATAGCTGCCCACCTGAAGCCTCCAGGACGGATTAAGGCATATTCAACATGCTCTGCCAAGCAGGAACCCCATATTATAGAGGCAACGTACACATGAAGGAAATAATGTTCAGTTGTACACACTCAGAACAAAAAATAATTATTCAAAGCTACACATGTGGGGCTCCTATTGGAATTTTCATTATCAGGCAGATTCATCCCGATATTGACTGAAATTGTTAATTGACCAATGTTGATTCGTTCAATACCTCAAGTTGTCTGTGTCCTGCAATTTGCTGTTATTCTGTGAGGCGGGGGTCACAAGATTTTGCTAATTTAACCCTGTAGGCTTGTATTTACAGGAGTATAAGTTTCATGGCTGCAGAAATCAGAGGACGGTTGACTGTCGTTATGCTTTTAGACTGCCATTGCAAAGAACAATCCAAGAAAGTCACAACATTTTGCTAATTTAACCCTGTAGGCTTACATTTACAGGACTATAAGTTTTAAGGCTGCAGAAATCAGGGTCCGGTTGACTGTCGTTATGCTTTTAGACTGTATGCTTTTAGACTGCCATTGCAAAGAACAATCCAAGAAAGTACCTGCGTAGCGTTGGAGACGGAGAGAAGGTTGAGTTTGACATCGTGGAAGGCGAAAAAGGAACAGAAGCGGCGAATGTGACTGGACCTCATGGCCAACCGGTTCAGGGCAGCAAGTATGCAGCTGACAAGCGCTCTGTGAGTGGATTTCGCCAACGCTACCTTGCAGGTCAAGGAGGACCAGTTATTCGACGTCCCCCTGTCTATCCTGTAAGTACGACAGAATATTGGTTAGAACATATCTTTAAAATTAATTGAAACCTGAGTAGTGAGTACTGCGATTAGATCATATTTTCACGTTCCTAAATGCACATAGGCCTAATATATTCAGATAATCTAAGAGAAAGTACCTCGAATTTCTGGATGCCCTGACATAGTCGGCCTGATTAAAATATCTTTTAATTAGCGTGTGAAAATTGATAAGCGCATGGTGACCTGATTTCTTTGGTAAGAATTTGAGTTTAAGATTTGTCTGGAGTAAGATTCTGTTGTACTTCATTGTTTTGAAAGCCTTGTAAAAGACATGTATTTACTTATTTTAGGTTAAGCATTTATTTATTTAAGTATTTATTATTTTTTTCTTCTTCTGGCAGCGAAACGTGCACTCTGATGAGGACAGACAGCCTATCCTAGACAACCGACCACCTCCACGCCGACCCTTCTGGCGTCGTGGATACTGGGACCAGCCGAGCCGCCCCGGTGCCTACCGCGGCCCTGCGCGCGGGTCACGTTCTGAGCAGATGGGCTACGGTGCTGACGAGATGCTCCACCGCGAGGATCCGAGTAGGTCTGCCGTCAACTACCGCCCGACCGCTCCACCACCGGAATCCCGTCAACAACCGCAGCAGTACTTCTACTACTATTACCAGCCACCACGGCGAACCTTCCTTCCACCCCTCCAAAGCCTTCGACAGGGTGGAGATAGCATCCCACAGCCGACCGGCATCAAGCGCCTGTCACAGCCGCAGTTCAGATCGAGGCGACCCCGTGTTCCTCGTCACGGACAGGTGACCATCAGGCGAGAAAGCATCAACCAACAGCCGCCGAACACGGATGAAAGTCAAGAGAATTCCAGTCCTGAGCCAGCAGCGTCTCAGGAGAAAGTTGCTCAGGTACACACTACTTTTCTGTTTTCTTGCCGACAATACTCACTTGTTGCTGTTTAGTTTTATGAGCCTCTCTGCAGATGATCCATCATTTTAAAATAAGATTTCACTTGAAAACGATTGATTGAGAACTTGTTTATTTTCGACAACAATGATTAAGAAGCAACCAGATATCTCAAGTCTCAACGATTTTCAAACTTATAATCTGCAAACTTTGAAAATAATTCTTAGTTAATATTTTTTTTCTGAATCTGCACATAAAATATTAGGATATGTGATTATAAAACCCTGCCAGATTGCCTTATAAATATCCTAGAATCTATTAGGAGTTATAAAATATAGTGTCAGTAAACAGACTACTATCTGCTAAATTGTTTCTGCTGAACTTAGACTTTGTTTCATGTGTGATTCTTGAGTTTGAGGCGAAGTGTTTTAAACTGTCATTCAATTGTTGCATAATAGAAACCAAGTAAAACATCTCAAAGGAGTTTATTGTTTGTGTATAATGTTTGAAACTATTTCTCTTTGCAGGACGCTGAGCCCCAGACCAGCGAGCCAGTGGAAATACCGAACCCTGAGGAAAGCATCGAGGTTGCTGCAGCAGCGGAAGAATGCAAAGTTAGCGAATGATGCCTGGCACATGCAACGAGCATCGATTTTAAAAGAAGAACTAAGAAGTCTTTGAGATGATTGTTCAGCTGTTATTTAAACTATGACTAGCGTTGTCGTTACTTCATGCTGTAGATATTCCTATAAATTATTCTTTATGTAAAAATTATTGTTATAGACCTAACTAGTTTTACATTGCATACATCTTTGTGGAAATACTGTAGCTGCTGCATGCTTTCATGTTCTCATTCTACCAGAGACATCTATACCAAAGATTTTAAAATGATGCTTTCATCCCTCCGAAATAATATAACTGTTCTTTGAAGCCACAGCTCAGAGGTAGCATGCAGGATTTGACATCGTCTTGACAATAACACTAAATTATATACTATAATATATTATATTGCTACTTTTTGTCACCATGTACAGCAACTATAAAGACATCTTTAGGACACCGAAACATGATCAACCTGATTCAATTTTACAAGAACTTCCAATTCAAATATATTAAACTAACAGCGAGATTCTGCTTGCGTGGCATTATAAAAAGAAATAGGTTTGCCATGTTAACTGTTTACAATAGTTGTATATTTATCTGTTTTGTTCCATTTCCAACTTAATTATACCTTTTTGTTTAAGTTATTCCAACATAACTGTTATTTATGTGCATGAAATTGTTTGTGGTATGCATTTCTTTGTTCACCACTTAATCGTAATATAATTCTGCCAACGAATTTTACTGTTGTTTCTTTTCCCCTGTGTTACTTATAAGAAGCATGCACATTAACATAATACACTTTAAATAATAGAAGTTATATGAATTACTAGCAAGATGTTTAGGGGCTACATTATAATTATATTGATCTTTTAATATAATTTTAGTTTATTCCTGTAACATTATGCGCCTCAGATTTACATTTCGGCATGATCTTGCTTGCGTTATAAATTTTTGTAAATAAATAATAAGTAAAATAATTCTATCTTAACAGTATAAGCTGCTGCAGAATTTGCAAGAGGTCAGGAATAGTCAGGTCAGGGTCGCCTTTGTGAGTTACCTAAAAGGCGCTCTACAAATGCATATATATATACATACATAGACGTCAACTTAAAAGCAGGCATACGCAATAGGTTTATTAAATTTTGTTGTAAAAAACTTAGCCTATCAATAGATGTACATGTATAGATGTGCACGGTTATAACACATTGGATGTAGCCTAAGTGATAAGGTACCAGTATGGTTGGTGGTAGTTTTCTACATTTTAGTTTTTTCGGATATTTTCTATAGCGCCTCTTAAAGTGCACTCAATTGACAAAATTGTAAGGGGATCAGAGAAAAAAGAGAGAACAAATCAGAAACTTCACAAGTTATGGAAAGACTTGATTTAGTCTTAGTTCTCAGATTTCAATGCAACTATACGGTAGACCTGTATAAACAGCGTTCATATACATTGCTCAAGTCGTTTACTAGACGGTTCGTCATTTTCGTTCTTTGCATTCTTTAGATCTGTAGAGTATTTGCCAAAGTATTTCATATTCAAGAACTAAGTAGACCTACTAGGCCTAGTCACAGTGCAACGTTTGATTTTTCAGATAAAGTTTGAAAGTGGCATATCAAAACCTAAACAATTCGTCTCAATTACTAACACACAGATCATTTAATTACAATTACTCTGAAATTCTAAGAATTAATCGATATCCTTTTGTGTTAGGCCCCTAGTCATCCCAACTCCATCGTCATGTAGGCCTAGATAAGGTTATAGTCAAACTATAAATCAGAAGCTCACATTCAGCACGTTTCAACAAAAGTCAGTGAAGAATGAGAAAGTGGAGCAGTTTGACGTATTGGCTTTAAATATATGCTACTACGGTGTAGTGTAATGTGCATACCAACGATTCTAATGTTTTTAGGCATCATAGCGTCTCTTGAAATTACGCGCAGAATTGGGTTTCGAGTCAATACAAAGTTTGCTTTACATTGGCAATGCATAGACAAGTTCCTATTTAAAGTATTCATCGATCAAGTTCCGAAGTTCGTAGGCCTATAATATGATTCAAGTTGAATAATAAGCCCCTATGTCTTTTTCAAGTAAAAAGTCATCAAATGCCTATCCTCAATTTCTGATTCGAATATATTCAAAATACATTCTATATCGACATCGATTGGATATGCAAGAAAAAAATAAACAACCGCCTTTTGTGTAGGTTCTCTTTGTGAGCTTAGTGCGCGCCGCACACGGTTTCAAGTCAAACTGCGTTAATCCTCCCTAAACTATAATTATCCACTGCCAAAATTGTAGTTGTAATTCTGCCAAAGATGAAGTTGACTCTTATAATTCTAGTTACGTTTTCATCCCAATTAGGCCTGTGCATAGCTATTCAAAGGGTATTCTATTCCGCGCCTCAGGTGTCACATTTCGGTGCGACATTGCGCACGTTACAAATTTAGAAAAAATAATTCAGTTCTCATTTAGACCAATAGAATCGAAATGAATTAGGCCGAATGCTAGAAGTGCATTTTTCCAAATTTTGCTGACACAGCTCCGACATCACGTACATGTAGGCTGCGTAGGGTTCTCTTGTTACTTGTTAGACTATAAACCTAGTTAAATAAGGCAAAGATGGCCCGTTAAACGGAGGCGACGGGCCTCAAGGGCATCATGGCGGCCCCGCAGCGAGAGGACGAGAACTGATCACTGCCAGGCCGAAATGGCCGCCTGTTGGTTAGCCACCTGATCGGCTGTGTTGTTTGCTCGTATCTGGCGAGAGTCGGGAGTGTCGAGATACACTTCCGGTATCGTGCCGTTTTCGTCGTACATTCCGTTCAAATCTCGGATTCCGCTCTGAAATTATGCACAATCACAATTCTACAATAATTGCACAGTGACATTTTAGCCTATTTATTTTAATTTTATTTTTATTCACCCATTTCTATATAGCCCATTCAAGTCTCCTACTACTCAGAGGCGGTCCAGACTACAGCCCAGAGGTGTATCGGATTGTACACGCCGAAGCGCCACGAGCAATTGTGAGTGAAAGATTTGCTCAAGGTCCTTACGCGGCGGGTGGGATTCGAACCTGCAAGCCTTTGGTTGCCAGGCGGCGACCTTCACCATTACACTACCGCGCCCCACACTTATACGTGTACACAATAATAATATTTAAATGTTCTGCTATATACTGGACTGTAGTGGGTTGTGAACTTGTTAGTATTGGGCATTTGAGGTGTTTCATGGTGACTCTGAGTAGGGATCTTGAAAGGGCGCTATATGAATTGCGATTGATTGATTGACTTGGTGGGATAGTCGCCGACTTGCGACCGATAGGTCGCGGGTTCGATTCAGACATAAACCTCTGTGTATAAACCTTAACTTAAGCAAGTTCTTAACTCACAATTATTTCTCGAGGCGCTTCGGATTGTTAACTCTGACAGTCCTCCGTCCTGTAGTCAGGCCTTCGTGGGACTGGACTTGACGAGGCAGTATTGAAATAAAGGTAAAAGGTAAAGGTAATTCGATTTTTCTATAGCGGCTGTTTTTGACCTCGACCCCATGGGCGAGAATAAATAAAGAAATTAATTTGGTGTCCGCGACGAGTGTCAAAAGCCGAGGCATGCTTGATAATAACTTCAGTTATTTAGTTGTGGTCTTTGAAACTTTGTGCAAAACACAACTTGAGAATGTTTGTTTAACGATGGTGTATGACATCAATAGCCTTTACCATCGGAGACAAAAATTTGCTCTGGTTTATTACAACCATGGGAGCTGATCTATGCGCAAACACAACACAATTTGACCATCGTTACATGATATGAAGGTCAACATTTAGAATGGTGTGTATGGCAAAAATCGCATCCTTACACGAATTTTGGTTTTAGTATCTGCTTATTCGCAGACTTTTTCTTAAATCCATTGTAAATTCTGGTCCCCATTATTTCCTGGAGATTGTTGCATCCAGCCAGACTTTAAAAAGTTGTTTGAGAAAAATCAGAAGACTAGAAACGTTACTAAAATGATTAGAAAAAAAACAGGTTGCTGTGAAGTAGTACCCGCAAATATTCAAAATAATAATTTCTTCATAATAAAGCGATTTATTTAGCGCCGTTACGGTTCACCGAGGTAAAAGAAACTGGCGTTTTTCACGAGTTTAGAAGGTCAAGCACAGCCATATGTTGCTTAGAAGCGCAAATAAATAGAAAAAGAGAGGAGACAACTAATAAAGCCTTAGTATAAGACTGGATATGGGTGTTTAATGATGGATGTGTTTTAGTTGAGTGTCACTATAATATGTGGACTGCTAGCTATCTGAACAATGTCAAAGAATTTGTTAAGCTGTGTTTCTATTAGATTATTTCATCCGTATATATTGATTGTGAAATAGGACTTATTAGTATATACCTGATAGGATGCAAAGGATATTTAATGATATAGGATGACTGATATGTTGTTTTGTTAAATGAAATGATTAGTGTTTGATGCTTAACAAGATGTTAATATGCTGATTGTAAAATAATTAATATTTAATATTTATTGACAATATCGTAGTAGGTATTGCTATTGGGTGACTGATATAACGTTACTTTCATTGTATGTAAATATTATT